>JAUPMG010174524.1:0-24178 GCA_031762675.1 Pachysandra terminalis
ATTTTATTTTTAAGATACAAAATATATGATCAATCAAGTAAAAACCTAATCTAGGATGACATTGTGTATTTTTATTTTAAAAAAATCCTAGACACTATTGAATCATTCATTTAAAAAATATTAAATTATTTTATAACCAAACATTTTTTTTTCAAACATTATGATTAATATATTAAGCTGATATATCTGCCTTAGATTCTTCTTATGTAGAAACTTTAGTTCAAAACAATATTGTTTAATAGTTTTTTTTTAAAAAAAACAAAAAAGAAATTTATTATTTTTTTAAAATCTCTAAGAACATTGCATATTTCTTGAAAAATGAGTAGCTAGATCCATGTAATAAAATTCCAAAACATGCTTTATACATAGAGTATGATTTAGAATGAAAACAAAAACTCTTAGAATGCATACTTCAAAAAATAATGCAATAAGAGGAAAAGTGCGTTTAAGCTCCAAATAGATTTTTTTTGTGAGGTGGAACCCCAGAAGTGTATACAATGTCGGCGACATGTCGCCCATGTCGGGTAACATGTCGCCAATTCCGAGGTGGGCGACACGAAATTAGGATGTAAATCGCTTTTCCCTGATTTCGGCGACATGTCAGCGACATGGGGAAAAAAATTTCAAATTTTGTCGAGATTTCCCCAATGTCTCTAGACATGGGCGACATGGGGGAAATTTTTCATTTTTTTGAATTTTTTTTTAAAATTAATAAAAAATTGTTAGACATTTGTTTTTACATTTTTTTGATGTATTATGATATATTTAGACACTACTTAACATTATTTAAAACTTGGCGAGAAAACCCATCAAAAACCCCACATTTCCCCAGATTTTCCCATCATTTCCCCTATATTTCCCTTTTTCCCCCTCATAGATATTGCCCTTGATATCTAGTTTTATATATCTTTTAATTGATTTACATTCACTTTTAGTTTGGCTTAATTAGATGTAACGTCTTTTTTTACAGCTTATAAACCCGACAGCGTGTAAGTTAACCCCCCTCAAGTAATGACTTTTACTGTGTAGGCATTTTTTGATGTATTTTGATGCATTTAGGCCTTAATTAGACATGTTTAAAGTTTGGGACAAAAATCCATGGTTTCCCCACATTTTCCCGACGTTTCCCCTTTTTTACACCATGTCGCCGACATGTCGCCAATGCCACCTGGTGACATGCCAAGTGACATCGACATGAGGAACCTTGCCCAGACCCCACTCAGTTGGGACAAGGTAAACCCCGGATACATGACCCCACCCACAAGGACCATATATTAGGTAAGCCCGGGGACTCGAATCTAGGACCTCCAGTTCCTGAGCTGGAGAGCCTAGCAATTGAGCTAACCCATGAGGGTTTAAGCAAAATTGGTAGTACTTCAGTGAGGTTACTTTTTTGGTTAGGGATAGAAGGAGAGTCAAACAAAGGAGTGAATGTTGTATCAAGTGTATTGGTCGATATATTGTAACATATGGGTTGTATTGACCTATCCGGTCAATATATTACATGTATCGACCGATACCGTGTAGAAATTAATTTACCCTAAAATCCACTTGTGTATCGTTACAACAGAGTGGATAGAAGATATATATCGACTGGATCGACGGATAAGATAAGATATTTTAAACCATTTCTATAAACCATATGAAGGCTTATCGTAATTATCATGGCATTAGCAATGTAGCACTGATGAATAGAATAAGTCATTAGCTAGATTGACTAATTTATTTATTTAAAAACACAAAAAGGTTTACATGTTCCATAATCTTTAATTTGACCCTTATTTTTAAAGTTAAAGCTAGTGTACTTGCAAGTTCAATTATAGTGGTGATCTTGCTAACGCAGTTTGGGGTTATTTCAGCCATTTCTTTGCGCTCCAATGCTGGTTTCCTAACGAGTGTTGACATTTGTGGCCGCCAATGCGATTTTGTGGTCATATTTGCGATTTTGAACTGCACAATCGCATGCTGCCAGTGCATATGCAAAAAGTTTGGATTATGTAACGATTGCACATGCCCTATGCGGTAGCACAATTATAAAGGTAAAATTACTAGCCACTTTCTGACTTTTTTCAACATTTAGGAGGTGCTTTCCTTCTATAAATACCCTCTCACCCAATCTTCAACCAAAAAAACACCCTCTTCACAGTCAAAGATTTTGGCTTCACCCTGTTGGAATGTGTCCCACATCGTCTGGCTTTTCCCCATCTGTGCTAGTTATAAGGTGCCAGTTCCCCTCTTCTTAATACCTGGGTTTTAAGGAGTTGCATGGGCTGGGCTTTCTTCAACTTGGTATCAGAGCTTGGTTGGGTTTGTTGTCTGGTGTTGTCCAGCTGTTGTGGTCCAGGGAGGTGTGTTGGAATGTGTCCCACATCGCCTGGCTTTGCCCCCGTCTATGTTGGAATGTGTCCCACACCCAAATTTTGTTTGTATGCTATTTTCTCCAAAGCATACACCAACTCAAGTTTCATAGTCACCGGCCTCATGAACTCCTACTTCTGAATGTGATATGGCTTCGCCACTAGGTTATTATTATAATATACTTGCTCAACCTTCATTTACACCAATATAACAGATTATGGCTTGTCCTAGGTACACTTTGGCTTCAATGCAATGCCTTCACTAAAATAAACCCCAGACTCCACATAAAAATATACTCCATCTTTTGCCAAGTATATTCCAAGTTCACCTGTAATACACACCAACTTCTTTCCTTGAGTACAAAGCACAGGCTTCTCCTCTTAAGTACTCACCACCTTCTCCAACTTACTCTCTTGGCTCCCAGGGCCTATGACTAATCAGTGATGTAATTTTTTAATTATTCACCGTTAGTATAAATGTATTAGTTTACAACATCCTAACTGGAAAAGTGTTGTAATATTGTAAATAATCCAGCCTGTTTTTGTTGAAGGAGGTGCGCTTGTGTATAGAAATGACAATTTTGTATGTCTCCTTATCTTTATATATAAATACTACAATGCTTCTCCTCTAAGCATTTGGCACCTTCCTACTCATCAATTCTATCAAACAATTCGGTTAACTAAAAATACACCAATCTCTCCCATGTATTTCCACAATTCAATTGGAGTACCATCTAATCTCGCAGCCTTTCCTTTTTTTCATTTTGACTAAAGTTCCCTTAACTTCTACTAATATCAGGGTTTTCAATGAATGAAAAAGAAGAAGAGAAGAAGAAGAAAGAGGAAAGTAAGAGAAAGAGAGGAAGAAGAAAGAGGAAAGTTCCCTTAACTTCTACTAATATCAGGGTTTTCAATGACCTTTCTCCCCTCCATGCACCAAGTATATATAAAACCTAAAAATAAGGAGAAATTACAACAGTGCCCTTACTAACTTATGTTCTGACCCTCCCCTTCAAATTGGAGAATATATGTCACATAATCACAACTTGTTACAAATAATTTACAAATGAAATCAGCCCACCCCCTATATTGAATGACTTGGTGAACAGATCTGCTAGTTGGTCTCCAATCGCCATATAAGGAGTTAAAATATCACCACTCAGAACTTTATCTTTGACAAAGTGACAATTAACTTCAATATAATTGGTCCTCTCATGAAAAATAGGGTTAGAAGCAAATATGGATTTATTTTTTTTTTTTTTATCAATAGAAGCAATACGAATTGTTGTCTAGTTATCATAGTACATCTTCATATGCAGTGGAACCACAAAACCCAACTCTTACATTAAATGCTTAATCCATGTTAACTCAAAATTTGTATGCACCATAGTTCTTTACCCTGCCTCTGCACTTAATTTAGCTATCACTTCTTGCTTTTTTACTTTTCCAAGAGACCAAGTTACCACCAAGAAGTGCACTATACCCAGTAATAGAATAACGATCCGAAGGAGAACCATCCCAATCTGCATCACTAAAGCCTGTGACCTATAGGTGGCCATGAGATCTATATAGGTGTCATCCACCGGGTGACACTTTCAAGTACCTCAACATCCTAATCACTGCCTCCCAATAAGGAACTCTGAGAGAATCCATAAATTGACTCACAATGCTAATAGAAAAGGAAATATCAGATCTAGTAGTAGTCAAGTGGTTCAGCTACCAAACAAGATGACATATCATTGAGTTATCAAACAAATCAGAAACTTTGACCCCAATAATTCGATCTCATTACGCAAGTCCAGCACATACTTTCTTTGAGAAAGACTAATCCCAGACTTAGATCTAATAACTTCAATATCCAAGAATAACCATAAAACTCCCAAGTCTTTTGTATAAAATTTTTGATGCAGAAATCACTGCCTGTAATCACACTGTTGTCCACATTCACTACAAGAATAATACAACCAACGGAAGTGTCATGATAGAACACTAAATAATCAAATTGGCAACTGTTCATTCCAAACTCAAGGACAGCATCACTAAACTTGCCAAGTCATGCCCGTGGAGATTGCTTAAGACTATACAATGCTTTCTTTAACTTACTTTCCTAGGCTCCCCCTGAACAACCAACCCTGGCAGTTGCTTCATGTAGACCTCCTCCTCCAAATTGTCATGCAAGAAGGCATTCTTGACATCAAGTTGAAAGAGAGGCCAATTAAGATTGGCAGCAAAAGAGATAATAATCCAAACACAAGCAATCTTCACAACTAGATAATAAACACCATATGTTTGAGTATACTCCTTTGTAATTAAATAGGCCTTCAGCCTTTCCATAGTGGCATCAGGACAAAATTTGTTTTGATCAATGCATCAGGACAAAATTTAATCGTATACACCCAACAGCGCGCTACTATTGACTTTCTAGGAGGAAGAGTGACAGCTCCCAAGTGCCATTAGGATGAAAAGCAACCATTTCTTCTTCCATAGCTGTCCTCCAACCTGGATCAGAAATAGCCTCATGTACACACTTAAGAACAGACAAAGATGAAACACATGAGGTGGCGGTACATATAGGGGATAAAAGAGCATAAGAGAAAACAATCAATAGGGTGAGCATTAGAGCAGTGAGAAAACATAGTATAGTATGCTTCCCTTTCCTTTGAGCAATGGGAATATCAAGATCAAAAGGAACAGGGTCAGCAGGGACAACAGATTGTGTATGACTTACCAGAGACGGATCTACAGACATTGAAGTGAGGGGTAGAGCCATATCACCAATAAGTCATGTGTAGACTTTGGCGATAGGTGATTAGCTCTAGGGAGGCAATGTAAAAAAAATAAAAACAAACCAAAAAAAAAAAAAACTGGAATCGGTAAAGGAAGCTATCTGTCTCAGCGAATTGACTTTCAACAAAAAACAAAGGAACCAACTGAGAGAATGCAACACCAGACACTAAGTGGCAACACAATGAAGGATTAATAAATCACTTATACCCTTTTTGAGTTCGAGAACATCCCAAGAAAACACATTTAACTGCCCTAGGATCTAGCTTATCTGTACCTGGAGTAAGCTGATGCATAAAATAAACATAACCAAATACTCGAGCTGGAGCAAGAAACAAAGAAGTACAAGGGAACAAGACAGAATGAAGAACTTTCCATCAAGAACCAAAGATAGCATCCAATTAATAAGGAAACAAGCAGTTAGGACAGCATCACTTCAATAACTACTAAGGACATGCATATGAAATAATAAAGCCAGGGTCAACCTTAATAAGACGGCAAGGTTTTCTTTCAGCTACCCCATTTTGTTGAAGTGTGAAAACATGAGATCTAATGTTAAATTTCATAGGAAACAATGAAATTCTGAAATGGAGTAGACAGATATTCTCTTGCATTATATGATTACAATGTATGAATGGATACTCCACATTGATTTTTTTATTTCCAAACAAAAAAACTTGAAGATTGCAAATAAGTCTAAACACTTTCATTAAATAAATCCAAGTCATTCGAGAATAATCATCCACGAAGATTACAAAATATTGAAATCCCAAATAAGAGGCTACTCGAGAGGACCCCAAACATCCAAATGAACGAACTAAGGTGTATTTAGAGATGGCCAAGGGTCGATCATTCACGCATTCTCGGGACCCATAAGAATTGGTAACGCTATTAGAGTTTAAAGGGGAGGTTCACGCTCTTTTGATGTCTATCAGGGAGGTCAGGGGGACGAAGTTCGTGGATATTGAGGTGGAGGGAGATTCAGCTTATGTGATTTCATGAATGTCTGGCTCATAGGTGTGCTCTTGGCGTCTCCATCACTTAGTGCACTTGGCTACATTTTTTGCTAGTGGGAAGAACAACTCATTCTCCAACTCGCCGAGATCAGCCAACAGGCTAGCTAGGAGGGGGCATTTCAAACATGATTTTTGTGGGTATTCCTTCAAAGAACATATCGTAAGATATAGAGGAGTGAGATTCAATTTGGATGGCTTGTGGTGGTTAGCTTTGTAGCATTTCTCTTTTGTAGACTTCTTTTGTCTTTACATTTTTGGAGCTAGAAGTTCTACCTATCCTTTGGGTAATCTTCCCTCCTTGTACATCCTTTTATCTATTTATAGAATATCCCCGTTAACCATAAAAAAATAAAAATAAATAAATAAAAGAAGAAAAAAAAAGGTGTGAATAGATGGAGCTTGCTCTATAACACCCTGTATTAGAGATTGGGCATTCAGCCACTTTCAAATGCTAAGAAGATAGTATATAATAGTATATAATGAAATGATCGCCATTAGATATAGCAAGGAGGAGATCATCTTAGCAACAAAGACCCCTGATCTATCAGTTCTGCCCATGATTAAGGGGGTAAACCAACCGTTAATTGTTCAAACCAGGAACCCCTCTCTTATCAAAGTAAAGATGAACGACATGACTTATGCCTTCGGAAAATAGAGGAAGGCAATTGTTTGCAATAAGAACTTAGCAAATATTTTCCGGGATGAAGTTTGTAATAGAGTAGAAGAATTTCTGGCTAAACGAAACCCACTCTCCATGTTCCCTTTTGTTGCACTTGCAGATACACCGTATTTTAATGAATGATCAATCTAATTCTTTCAAAATTTGTAGCTACGTGTTATCAAGGTTCTAAATGTCGGCGACATGTGGCCATTTATGACCCTGGTGAAACGAAATGCTAGGAGAAATCGCTATATGTCGATTTTCCCTGATGTCGACGTCATGTCGAGCGACATGGGGAAAAAATTCAAATTTTTTCGATTTTCCTCCATGTCTCTCGACATGAGCGATATGTCGGCAGCATGTGGCGACATGGGGGAAAATTTCAAATTTTTTTAATACTTTAGTTTCCCGAGGTTTCCCCTTTTTTTCCTCAAGTCGCTGGCAGTCTTGGCGACATGACCAGCGACATCGACATTTAAAACCTTGTGTGTTATGTACTACCTAGTTACACCCTAAAATCTCCTCACTTAACTTGTATCACATGTACATGCATAGGAGTTTATATACCCAAGTTATGATCTACGAGAGTTTATGTACATAAGAGTTGCTAGACTAATCCTAGGAGATTCTAGAAGACTTTTAGAAGGCTCTTATAGATGGGGAAGGAGGAATTATGTAGAAGCTTTCTAGAAGATTCCCAAAGATGGGTGTAGAAGAGGGAATCTTGTCAAAGGTTTTAGAGAAAGATCTAGAACCATCTTTAGCCATTAGATTTACGACACTTGTAATAATCCAAGCCATCCATTGTAACTCAAATGCCTATAAAAGGGGGAGGGCATCTCATTTAAGAGGTGCCTCAGAAGTTGTAAACAATCAAGTTCTAATCCAATACAAGCCATTCTTCCTATTCTATCTTATATTCTCTTCTACTCTAAAGCTTCCTAAGAGTTCGGAAGTTAAGACTGACTTGTCACACAAAAAGCAATTTTTCACAAGTGCCACGCGGATTGCTTGGAAAATGTCAAGATTGTGACAAGTGGTATCAAAGCGAAGGTTATGAGTAAAAGAAAGCACCATGTCTGAGGTAAGCATCAATGAGGGTCAGGGCAACAAAGGCAACAACCAGCCCAAACAAAGGAAGGACAAGTTTCGAAATGTTGTGACAATCATGGAGGCACGACTTGCTAGGATGGAGCTTGTTGGGGCTGATGGAAATGATCGGTTCGAGAAGATGGGCCAAAGCATAAAGAACTCGAGAGTGGGTTCGGGAAACTCAAGAAAGAAGTGCTAAGCACCTTGAATACTAAGGTCGATGCACAACACAAGGATCGTGACACCTTTCAGACTAGGGTATAAGAGACCTTGAGGCATTACAAGCCCAAGTTGAAGAGAGGAGGGCAGATTGGGTTGTGCACAAGAAGGTTGTGGCCAACAGGACGATTACGACATGCGAAGGTCCAAAGGTGAAGGCACCAGAACCAAAGACCGATGACGGATCTAAGAATGCCAGGGAGCTTGACAACTTACGGCATTTGGAGTAATACTTCAAGGCTATCTCACTGGACGATGAGAAAGCTAAAGCAAGGTTCTAAATGTCGCCAACATGTCGCCATTTTTGACCCTGGCGACACGAAATGTTAGGAGAAATCACCATATAGAGATTTTCCTTGATGTCAGCGACATGTCGAGTGACATGGGCGACATGTCGGCAACATGGGGAAAAAATTTCAAATTTTTTCAATCTTTCCCCCATGTCTCTCGACATAGGCGAAATGTCGGCGACATGGGGGAAATTTTCAATTTTTTTTGAAACTTTGGTTTCCCCTTTTTCCCCCATGTCGCTGGTAAGTCTTGGTGACATGACCAGCAACATCGACATTCAAAACCTTGAGCTAAAGTACAGATGGCAACCTTGTATCTCACCGACACAGCCACATTGTTATGGAGTCGGCATTAGGCATGTATAGAGTGTGGCACGTGTACCGTTGACAGTTCGGAGGACTTCAAGAGGGAAATCAAAAGGCAATTCTATCATGGGAATGTCGAGTACTTAGCAAGGAAGAGCCTTAAGCGGTTGAAGCACACCGGAACGATTTGTGCATACATAAAGGAGTTCTCTACTCTCATGCTCAAGATCCTGACATGCCAGAGAAGGATCTACTCTTCAACTTCATGGATGGGTTGCAGAACTGGGCCTTACTCTACTACAAAGATGTTGTGTGCAAGACCTTGCTACGTCCATGGCAGTAGCAGAGTCCCCAGTGGAATTCAAGAAGAATGAATCTTCTAAGCCGAAGTCCATCAAGAATAATCACGCCAAAGGTGGGGGAGACAAGGATTCCAACCATAAGGAGGGCATTGGTAAACCAACTAGTGGCAATGGTGGTAAAGCGGGTCCTTGAAGTTGAAATGTTTCCTATGTGATGACCGCACATGGCTAGGGATTGTCCGAAGAGGAAGGCCCTTAATGCTCTTGCATCCAAGTTGGATGATGAGGAAGGCAGCGAGGAGAAGAAGATGGGGTCTCTATGACTTTCAACGCCATCAAGCAGCAACTTGAGATGCGGAAACCTGTGAGCAAGTGGCTCGTGTACGTGGAGGCACACATCAACGGGCAGCCAACTCATGCTATGGTATACGTGGGTGTTACCCACAATTTTGTCTCTAAAGAGAAGGCAAGGAGATTGGGTCTACGGATGACCAAGGAGACAGAGTGGCTCAAGGCTGTCAACTTGGAAGCGAGACTCGTTCATGGCGTGGCTTGAGTGGAGTTACGCATTGGAGATTGGCGCGGGACTATGGACCTATCAGTAATCCCTATGGATAACTTCCAAGTAGTACTTGGAATGGAGTTCCTGGGTAATATGAGAGCGGTACCAATGCCCTTTGTGAACTCAGTCTGCATCACGAAGGAAGGAGCCCCATGCATGGTTCCAACGGTAGAAGAAACCAAAGCAACACTTAAGATCCTCTCAGCCTTAATATTCACAAAATGTGTGAAGAAGGTTGAATTTACGTATCTAATTGCCATGACAGGTACATTTGAGAAGGAGGCAATACTAACCCAATGTCTAAAGAGATGGAAGAAGTCCTTGTTGAGTTCAAGGACGTTATGCCGCCAGAGTCACCAAAGAAGCTACCCTCTAAGAGGGAGGTAGACCACAGTATTGAGCTTGAGCTAGAGCTAGGAGCTAAGCCACTAGCCATGGCACCATACCAGATGACACCACCTGAACTGAACAAGCCAAGGAAGCAGTTGAAAGATCTACTTGACAGGGGATACATTCAGCCATCCAAAGCCCCATACGGAGCCCCTATGCTGCTCCAGAAGAAGCATAATGGTTCCCTACGACTATACATAGACTACTGAGCATTGAACAAGGTAATTACCAAGAGTAAATACCCTATTCCTCTCATTACTGATCTTTTTGATCAACTAGGAGGAGCGTACTACTTCACCAAGTTGGATTTAAGATCGGGGTACTACCAAGATCACATTGCCGAAGGAGATGAGACAAAGACTACTTGTCTGACGCAGTACGGGTCGTGTGAGTTCCTTGTTATGCTTTTTGGTCTCACCAATGCTCCAGCCACATTTTGCATGCTAATAAACAAGATCTTCCACCCATATTTGGACCACTTCTTGGTTGTCTACTTAGATGACATCTTCGTCTACAACAATACCCTGGAGGATCATGTACAACACTCGAAGAAGGTTTTCCAACTACTCAAGGAGAACGAACTGCATTTGAAGGATAAGTGTTCCTTTGCACAATCAAAGGTATTGTTTCTAGGACATCGAATACAGGATGGTAAGCTACTCATGGATAGAAACAAGATAAAGGCCATCCAAGAGTGGAACCACCTACTAAAGTGACTGAGTTAAGGTCTTTCTTGCAATTGGTCAACTAATATAGGCGGTTTATTAAGGGGTATTCAATACGAGCAGCACCCTTAACAGATTAGCTAAAGAAGAACGCTCCATAGCAATGGACGGAGAGGTGTCAACTTGCCTCTAAGAATTTAAAGAAGGCAGTCATGAAGGAACAAGTTCTGAACCTGCCAAATCATAGCAAGCCATATGAGGTGTATACTAATGCATCTGACTTTGCTATAGGAGCTTGATACAAGATTAACACCCTATAACATATGAGAGCAAGAAGCTCAACGACACTGAAAGGAGATATATGGTGCATTGCCTACGAACATGGAGGCATTACCTCTTATGGTCGAGATTTGTGCATGGTTTTAAATTTTGCCGGCATGCCGGCGAAATTTTGCCAAAATGGCCCCCAACGAAACGAAATGTAGGGGGGATTCGCTGAATTCAACCCTTTTCCCCCATTTTGTCGAAATTTCGGTGAAATATAGCGAAATTTCGCCAAAATGACCAAGAGCTTGTTGGAGATGGCCCAAGCAGGGAAGACCAAGCAATTTTGGGTACATGAAGGACCATTCTACACTCAGGGAGACAGACTTTATGTACCTAAGTGGGGAAACTTAAGAAGAGAGTTGATCAAGGAATGTCATGATACTCGATGGGCTGGACATCCAGGCCAACAGCGCACACTTGCCTTACTTGATTCAGCCTACTATTGGCCACGAATGCGAGAAGATGTAGAAGCCTATGTGAAGACATGTCCTTGTTTGCCAACAAGACAAGGTAGAGCAACCACATCCAGGAGGATTGTTGAAGCCATTGCCTATCCTAGAGAGAAAATGGGAGTGTCTCTATGGACTTCGTCTTAGCCTTGCCTAAGTATGAAGGGTTTGGTTCAATCATAGTGGTGGTGACTAGATTCTCCATGTATGCTACCTTCATCGCGGTACCCACGGATTGTACTACTGAGGAGCTGGCTCAACTGTTCTTGAAGCATGTGGTTAAGTATGGGGAGTACCTTTCACCATCATCAGTGATCGGGATACTCGGTTCACAGGCCACGTTTGGACCGAGTTGTTCAAACTAATGGGTTCATACCTACACTTCTCTACAAGCTTTTACCCTCAGACGGACAGGCAAAATGAGTGTATTAATGCGCTCCTAAAACTATACTTGACGCACTTTATAAGTTCCAACCAGAAGAATTGGGTCAAGTTGCTTGATGTGGCCCAGTTCTCTTACAACTTACAGAAGAGCGAGTCTACACGCCATAGCCCATTTGAGCTTGCAACAAGACGACAACCACTCATTCCACATACGGTTATGGCAGGTTACAGAAGGAGAAGTCTAGCAACCTATCAGATTGCTAAGGGTTGGCAGGAGAAAGCTGATATGGCACGAGTATACCTTGACAAGGCCACCAAGCGCATGAAGAAGTGGGCAGATCAGAAGAGGCAACTTGTTGAGTATCAGATTGGTGACTTAGTATAGTGAAGCTCATACCCAACAATTTAAGTCACTAAGGAAGGTGCATAAAAGGTTGGTACGGAAGTATGAAGGTCCATTCTCTATCACAAACACGGTGGCTAAAGTATCCTACCAATTGCAGCTACCCTCTAAACTAAAGATTCATCTAGTCTACCATGCAAATTATTTGAAGTCGTAACAAGAGGACACTGAAGATCCGAACCGAGCATCTCGAAACAAGCTCCAACAGCTATGATCACTTCTTTTGACAAGGTGGACTGCATTCTTGCCGATCGAGTTGTTCGACGTCGTGGAGTTCCTCCCTACACAAAGCACTTGGTGAAATGGAGGGGTTTACCGGACAGCGAAGCTAGCTGGGAGCATGCTGATACGTTGTGGCAATTCGAGGAGCAAGTCAGGAGGTTTCGAGATGCAGGCGCGACGAGGACGTCGCCGACTTAGGTGGGGGAGAGTGTTACAGCTGCCTAGTTACACTCTAAAATCCCCTCACTTAACTTGTATCATATGTACATAATAGAAGTTGATATACACAAGCTATGATCTACGGGAGTTTGTGTACATAAAAGTTGCTAGAGTAATCTCAAGAGAATTTTTTTTTTCTTATAATTAATCCTAGGAGATTCTAGAAGATTTCTAGAAGGCTCTTATAGATGGGGAAGGAGGAGTTATACAAAAACATTCTAGAAGACTCCCAAAGAAGAGTGTTGAAGAGGGAATCTTGAGGAAGGTCCTAGAGAAAGATCTAGAATCCTCCTTAGCTATTAGATTTGTGACACTTTTAGTGATCCAAGCATCTATTGTAACTCAAAAGCTTATAAAAGGGGGAAGGCTCCTCATTTAGGAGGCACCTCAGACGTTGTAAACAATCAAGTTCTAGTGCAATACAAGTCATTCTGTCTATTCTCTTATATTCTCTTCTACTCTAAAGCTTTCTAAGAGTTCGGGAGTTAAGGCTGATTTGTCACTCAAAAAGCTCGTGTGCACAAGTGCCACGCAGATTGCTTGGAAAATACCAACACCGTGACATATGGCTGACTTAAGATCAACCCTATAATACTGAGTTTCCAAAGGCAGCGGCTTATGGTCGATATGAAGTCCTTTTTACGATGATTAGGGATTATTGGGTTTATGTTAGTGGTTTACCATTTCATGTGTAGATAGAGGAGGTGATTCATGCAATTGGGTCTCTTACATGGGATGGTTACAGAGATTGATCCGAAGTCCATATCTCATTTGAACTTATTAGCAGCCAAAGTGAAGTTTGTAATAGGGGGTCCAACCATCCAACGCAGGTGGCCGATATGATTATGGTAGATGATGGAATCTCCAATATCTTACCGAAATCGATGTTGAAAAGGAGATTTGCACAGATGAAACAGGTGATTATCTAAGTAAAAGAACAGAGTGGGTAGATGGAAGTAAAGGTTGGGAGCTCTCCAATCGGAGAGTTTAGGGAGACATTCACGGAGAAGATTATCATGTGCAACACGTGATGTTTTCAAAATCTTCACGCCTCTTGAATGCACGGAAACATTAAAAAGATATTGATTAAATGTAAAGGAAAGCTGTAATATAACATATAGATTAATTAAACACAAAGAAAATCCTCGATATCTCATTGAATACATCACCAACCTGAACAAGATGCGATCTATTCTTAACGTAGACGCTCGATCCTAACTAACTATCAGTGTGTGATTTTGAATGCGTACATGAATCAACATATGTAACATAAATTAAACTTGTTCCATTGTTGATTAATAATTTAATTGTTGACTTGCAGTTGGTCAATAATCTTAATTGTTGATTGTGATTAAGAACATTGATCTTTGAAATCTGTTAGATCTAGGAAGTTTTTATTTGAACAGTTGATCAATAATTTAAATTGTTGATCTGCAATATGATTATTGACTGTAGCATTTGATTTGTGATTTGGACCATTAATCACTGATTTTAACTACTGATTTGTTATATGAACCATTGGATCTGAGAATTTCTGTTGCTATGAAATATAATATTATTCTTTTATACTCAATTACTCATGAGCAATAAATCTATTATACTACACATATATAGTGTAATAGATTTATATTATATTTTATATGTAGTTATAATCAAGGTTGGAAATGCCGTTGTCGCAAGACGTCGCCGGAGCTCTCCAGAGACATGTCGGTGACATGTGGCCATGGAGAAAGCTTATGACCATGTTTACTGGATTTTTTTATTTTTCTTAAGTAGAATTTATTTAATTGTCATAGATCTGCTAGAAAAGAGATATATGTGCCTTACGACCCTTACCCTTCTAGATCTTTTTCAATTGTGAGGAAATGTGCCCCATATTTCGACCCACAATGGAACTCTCCAAATGGGCCTATAACATGATTATATTTGTCTGTATAAACTCCTCAACTTTTTTTTTATAGAACACCAAGTGCACCTCTTCTTATTCTATTTTTCTCCTCTGTTACTATTATTTTCTTATCTTTCCTGAGCAAAGAGTGATGTGACTTTGGTGGAGCTCCTGCTTCTCTAACTTTGCAGATTGGAGAGGCCAACTGTAATGGTAAGGTTATTGCATCCTGGGAGACTTCGGCTGCAACACTAGTACCGGAGAGTCACTTGGTCCATAGTCCATACCTCATCCCTACCACACTATAAACTTCAAATTCCCATTGCTGCTATTCACTTCTACTGGTCTGTTCATCCAAGCAGATCCTGCTTTAATTTGTTTAGTTCTTAATTTACGAGCTGTAGTCCCAACATGAACTAAATTGGGTAAGCAGAATTTCTAGGAGATGATTCAGACTACAAAGCAAAATACATTGAAATTCCTAAAACAAAAACATCAAAGAGTTTTAATATGGTACCAGGAAAAAAAAAATCGTGTATCGTATCCAAAAATTGTGTAAAAGGTGCACCATTCTTTTGTGATGGGTGTGCATCCCAGTGTAAGGGTGCATCCATGTTTGCACAAATCGCAAATGCAGAGGTGATTTACACATGCAAATTGCCAGTGCTCAGGCGATTTGACCAAACATGGGTGAACCCATCACAGTTAGGTACACCTTTTACACTAATTTTTCAGGTACGGTACCCCGAAACTTTAGCTTTAGCCAACATCAAAATATTATCTGATGCAAAGGAGCAAAAATGGATATCACTAAAACAGGAAAACTTCAAAACCCAGCAAAGATAACCAAAACCAAAACCGACCCAGAAACAAATATTCAACTTCAAACCCATCAACATTCCAAGAACACAAGTAGCACCCTTATATATAAAAATAGCAAGAAATTAAGCATAAATAGTAAGATGGTAAAGAAGATAGTGAAGTGCATGAAATTTACCTTTAGTGCCGGCGATTCACCTCGGATAATCTTGCAGAAAACGCAAAGCTTTTCTTCATTTCCCTGGTCAGGATCAAGCAAGCGCTGGTCATCCGCGCCGTAAACGCAAATCGAAGTCTTAATGCATGAGAAGCCATTGGACTTTAGTTTTTCTGGAAGGCTTGAAGGCACCAAACCAATCTGGCGAAGATGGGAACCCAGAACGGCGAGCCGTTGCTTCTCCATTTACGAGAAACCGATATTCCCGACAGAAATTATGGGTTTTGCGAAGTTTTCCGTCATTTTCCTTCGTTGAGAAAATGGGTGGCCTTACATTTTACAGATTTTTCTTCTTATCTTTTGCTTTTTTTCTTCCTTCTGTTCAGCAATTTGGACATATAATCATTTTCAGGACAAATTAGTGGAATTACGGATACTTCCCTTTTGTTTTGGAAGGTACATCGGATCGGATACTTCCCTTTCGTTATTAAAGAAACAGGAACCTTAATGCTCCCGCCCCAACGTGGATTAGTCCCACACCGATGTGGGTGTGGGGAAACCACGCGGTTAAGACCAAAAAAAAAGAAACCGGAACCTCCCTTCATATTTTGTTAGTTGTACGTTGAAACATTGACCTCCTCACTAAAATTAGGACATCTTAGCTCACTGGTTGCATAAATAACTATATTCTTAAATATATCTATACTATATATTAAGGCTCCGTTTATAAACCAGTTTGTCATAACGTTAGTTGAGAAAGTAGTATGTTGGAAAGTGAAATTTAATTTTCCTTGGAAGCTGCTTGGTTAAAAGGAATGAATGAGAAAAAATTTCATCTGTTTATTTTACCCTTCATTGTATAAGTGCAAGAAGAAAGAAGCTTTGGTAGTGAAGGATAGAATGAGGAAAATGTTGTTCTTCTTACCTTTTCATTTTCCTTTCCCACAAATTTCTTTTTTTTTTATCGGAAAGCAAAAAGGACCATTTTCTACGGTCAAAAGAATTTGACTGAAACATTTCATGTGGAGCCCACACTTTTTGGGTATCCAAACATGCATGTTATGCAGGAAAGCCGTCTTTTCTTTATTTTTCCACAAAATCCAGCCATCCAAACATAGCCTAAGGCAAACCCCCATGTCACTAGTAAAATGTGGCAGTTTGCCAAATTTTACCCTTTTTTTCTATTTTCTCCTTCATGCATCCCATCACCTGATGAGCTTGCCCGTTTAGACCCGATGAGCATGCCCGATTTAAACCGGGCTTAGGCTGAATTCATTTCATCTTACATAGCAGTGATCCATTTTTGTGAAGCTGGTGAAGATAATACCTCTCAATAGGAATCAGTCTCATCATCATCGAGTGTGGCAGTCATGAACGACTCACCCTCAATCATAAAATGACGATGAGAAATCTATCCACGAGTACTCATACACATGGGATTGCTGGAATCTGTGTCCTCTGTGACACACCCACTGGGCAATAATCCACTCCCACCATCCACAAGATCCTTAGCATCTGAAGGATCCTACTGAGAACCTACATTCCCAATGGTGTTTGGATGTGGGTGATCTCTACTGATCTCAACTCTAGCTCATTCATATCGAAGAGCTCTAGATTCACCATTGATCTCTTCTTGCTTGAGAAATCATTCTTGATGAAATCCACATTATGTGACTCAATCTGTGTTAGACCCCTATCGGTCTGTTCACGGACAAAGACGTAGCTCTTAAAGTGCTTTGAGTATCTAACGAAGTCACACTTGACGACTCTCTTTTCTAGCTTCCCTCTCTAGTGGGAAGGCACATGAACATGACCTATTGATCCCATAGTCTCATGTGAGTTGGGTCAAGTGTTCTTCCTGTCCATAACTTATATGATGTGCTAGGAACTGACTTTGTAGAGACACGGTTCAAGATGTAGGCTACAGACTTCAGTGCGTCTCCCCAAAAGCTAATGGGTACAAGACACATGTGCCATCATCGACCTCACAATGTCTAAGAAGGTACGGTTTCTTATCTCTACATCACCACTTTTCTAAGGTGTACCAGGGATCGTTAGTTTCTACAGATTCCTTTTTCTTCACATAAATTTAAGAATAAATCCATAACTTCTCACGCCCTCTATCGATACGGAGACACTTAATGTATCGATCCAATTAGTTCTCTACTTCAGTCACGAAACATCTAAAGCAATCTAATTCTTCTAGCTTGTAGGAAATAAAGTACACATAATCGTATCGTGTGTAATCATCTATGAACATGATAAAATAGGACTCTCTATAGCGGGTCCTAACATTGATTGATCCACATATGTCAGAATGGACTAACTCTAAAGGTATAAACACTCTCACTGCCTTACTGAATGGTTTCCTACATGACTTACCAGTCAAACAATGCTCACAAAAGGGTGATTGAACCTTGTCAAGTGATCCTAGGTGACCGGCTCGATCCAATCAACTCATCCTTTCTAGTCCTATGTGGCCTAATCTAGCGTACCATCTCAATGAATCAGAAATAATAACATAATCATTTTTGAAAGTCAAATAAGAAATCAAATTTTCATTACTTTCAATATCTAATTTAAACAACCCATCAAAAATAAATCCTATACCATATAAAACTGACTCTAAAGAAATAAAAACACAATCTCTACTGAAAATAGTAGAAAAGCCTAGTTTTAAGTAACTCTACCACTGATACGAGACTACAACGAATGACGGGTACATAGAGTACATCATGAAGCATCAGTGCACGGGTCTCTCATGTCTTCAGCAAGTACTTACCAATTCCAAGCACATCCACGCTGGTACTGTACCCCATGTATACTTTTTGATTCCTGGTTGGTATTCGTGTGTAATAGATAATCCCATCTTTGTCTCTACCTATGTGTCTACTCGCTATGCAATCTACAATACAATCAGGATTAGAATGAGAAAATAAGACATCAGTACATATCATGTAATATAAAATAGAGGTTTGTTTAGTCGTACTTGCTTTTGCTTAGTGTATTCATAAGCGAAGTCTTCGAACTTGTCACAGTTGTAACATATCACTTTTGACATGTCTCTCTTTCCTCCATGCTTCCCTCTAGGGAGCTTGGTACCTGTGATTGCCTTAGGAACTTTCTCAGTTGTTTCTCCATGTTAGGGTGCATTACCCTTGCGCTTGCGCCTAGACCTAGATGTCTTACGCTTCACTAGTTCGGCTAAGAGCAGTGCTATTAGTCCTAGCAGTATGATGCTCTGCCTCGAGATCAAGATGGCGCACACAATGAACATTTTAATGTTCTCGTTGTGTATCATGGTAAGCTTCATACGCTCCCACGAATCAAGTAAGGATCTCAAAACAGCGAGAATTTGCTGTTCATCAATCAGGTTGTTCCCAGTGACTTTCAAATCACGCATCATAGACAACATCTTCCTGAGATGTTCAACCATACTGACGTTGGGAGCCATCTTGTAGGTCTCAAACTTCATCGTCAGTGCACGTAATCTAGTAGCCAAGGTATCAGGGAATGCAAGTTTTAGTGTATTCCACATCTCTTGTGTGGTTTTATAGGCCTTAAATTCGCCAATATGATCATTGTGCATGCTGCTCAGCATAGTAAATCTCACATAGCAATCCTTCTTGGACCAAGCCTGATAGGCCTCTATATCTCTACGGTGCTGGACAGTGCTTCCTTCCTCAGGATTTATGTGATAAAGTTTATAGGGTCTCAGACTCATCAAGTAGACTATGTTAGATGTCATAGTTCTTACCATTCAATTTCTCCCTTTTGTTCAGGCCAACTACTATACTCTTAGATGTCATATCACTATAATTAAAATTGCGCACTTTAATTAACATTTCATATACACAAATAGTTGATTTTGCATCATTATCTAGGATTAAATAATAATATTAATCATTTATTTATCAGATTAAAAATACACTAGACCATAGGTCCTAATGTATAATTATCACCAATACAATAAAAAATTAATACTACTTTTAATCTCTAGTATACAAAAACTTATCTAGGAAATTAAATAATCTCAACTAGTATTTTATTCACATGTTAATCTCATATAAGTATACAAATAACTCAGTTAAATCATACCACAATATTTCAATCAATTATATTAAAGGGAACAAATTTAATTGCAATTAAAATAAATCAATTCTGTCTTTTTTGGGTTTTCGGTTAACTGAAAAGTCTACGTCGGTTAACTGAGAAGGGGTTCAGTTGGTCTTTCAACCGATCGAGGCTCCTTCAGTTACAGTTACAGTAACCCAGTTCTCTGTGGATATTTTTTGGTTAACCGGTACTGCTTGGTTAACCAAAACCATATTCAATCAATCATAAATTCCCTTCGACTAATCAAAGGCTAGATCAACTAGTCTTTGATTGGTCTTCGGTATGCCGAAGGACCGTTTCAGTTAACCGAGTAGTCCAGTTCGGCTAATCGAAGACTATGAATTCTAGGTTTCTGAAATCTAATTTAAACCTACTCTAATGCTCTTCAATCCATCATTGTTTATTACAAATCAATAATAATCACACTAAAACAATAATGATCATAATATATCGTTGCACAAACAAACCAATGCAACTATGCATTATCTGTGTTGTTTCTATAAAACAACTAGGGTTTCTTTTTATATGAGGTTTCTCGACATACCTCAGTCCAATGAAGACGAATCAAGATAGCTCTGATACTACTGAAGGTTGTAAACGAACCAGATCACATACCTCAATGCACATGAACTCGAATCTGCAACAGAAGATCTATATCGAATTAAATGTCGTCCCACATCGCTACGTGTGATTACTAGAACAACACACAGTGGTATCCACACTCAAACAACCATATTTCAAGTATGAAAATCGATAGCAAACCAGATCTCAATAGAGAGAGAGAGAGAGAGAGAGAGAGAGAGAGAGATTCTCTAGGGTTTAGGATCAATTGCATGATGCATGCCATAAGCTAGGAGTCTTCTTAATATAGAAGACTCTATTTTATTCCTTGTTTGACTCAACCTTCTAACTAATAGGAGGGAGTCTCACACACTAAGACTCTAGCTTAATATGAACATCCCATGCAATTTGGGGATTAGGTCGACCAATTTCAAATGATCCACACTAGAGGTTTCGTTTCGATTACATTATCCAGACTTCAACTTAAAACCAAACCGGTCTAATTCAATTTTATAATTTAAACTAAATGTTTAGAAACCCAACTCAAATCACACCAAATTTGCTTTGGTTTAGTCAGTTTTCGTGTTGAACCGATCCAAGTTACACCACCTATTTTCCTCACTAGAATACCAACCTACTCCAATAGCCACTTCTTGAGACCATAGCTGAAGAAAGATAAACCAAACAAGGTTCTTGAATGATGAAGTACAACGACATAAACTCAAAGGGCCTGATTTTTAGGGGAGTTCGGAAAATTTCCAAAGTCTTATATGTGGTCCTATGATTGGAAAATGCAATGGGTTCCATTTTCTTGAAAACAAATCTTTAAGGTTCCAACCCTACAATACTGGTCAAACATGCAGTAGCGCACATTCCTTTTCATGGAGTTTTATTTTTTGTTGACACAGTTTATATAGCTAGAGGTCAAATTATGTGTGCCAAAATCATTAAAAACCATATATCATGCAATCAAATCATGTCGTTATAAGTTAGTATTTTTAGAGTCAATCAAGACCATATGAAAGTCCTGGAGGACCAAGAAGTAGTTTTAAAAGGGTAGAACTAGTTCGAAAAATTCAAGTGAATGGCACAAATTTAAATAATAATATTAATCATTTATTTAAATAATAATTTACTCCACACTAGGGATCTTAAAACAACAAGAATCTGCTACTCATCAATCAAGTTGTTCCCAGTGGCTTTCAAATCACGTATCATAGACAACATCTTCATAAGATGCTCATCCATACTGACGTTGTAAGCCATCTTATATGTCTCAAACTTCATTGTCAGTGCACGTAATCTGGTAGCCGAGGTATCAGGCAATGAAAGTTTTAGTGTATTTCACATCTCGTGTGCAGTTTTATAGGCCTCAAATTCGCCAATAAGATCATTGTGCATGTTGCTTAGCATAGTAAATCTCACATAACGATTCTTCTCGGACCAAGCCTAATAGGCTTCCATATCTCTACGGTACTAGGTAGTGCTCCCTTCCTTAGGATAGGCTAGGATATGTGATAAAGTCTCTAGGGTCTCAGACTCATCAAGGAGACTATGCCAGATGTCATAATTCTTACCATCCAATTTGTCCCATTTCTTCAGGTCAGCTACTATACTCTTAGATGACATATCACTACAATTAAAATGACACATTTTAATTAACATCTCATATACACACAGTTGATTTTGCATCATTATCTAGGATTAAATAATAATATTAATCATTTATTTATCAAATAAAAAATGCATAGGTTATAATGTATAATCATCATCAATACAATAAAAATTTAATACTACTTTTAATCTCTAATATACAAAAACTTATCTAGGAAATTAAATAATCTCAACTAGTATTTTATTCACATGCTAATCTCATATAAGCATACAAATAACATACGTAAATCATGCCACAGTACTCTAATCAATTATATAAAAGGCACAAGTTTAGTTGGAATTAAAATAAATCAATTTTGTCTTTTCTGGGTTTTCGGTTAACCGAAAAGTCTACATTGGTTAACCGAGAAGGGTGTCATGCCCCAGATTCGAGTTATGGTAATCTCGAGGATCTCATAGGATTTGACCTTCGGATCCACTCCATGGATACAGATACCAAATATCACAAACTTAACCAATCACAAGGTTAAACAGAACATTTCTATTAACAACAACGGAAGTCTATAAAAGTTAAACAACATAAGGAGTACATACGTCTCATCACTCCAAGTATCTGAAATAACTAAAATAATAAAGTTATTACAATATAACTGCCTACTAGGGATCAAAACAAAAGTAAACAAGTCTTTATCACTACACAACTTCCCAGTCTTCCAGTACATCTGCCTCACTCAATATTAGCACCTGTAAAATAATAGGGGTAAGCTGGGAAGCTCAATAGGAAAACATTCACAGCAATACAATAATTACTTCCATAGTAAAGTAACAAAACAATTCATTCATGTATTATCTCACAGTCACATAAATATTTCACTCACAATGTCCTTTAACATCTATAAATCACATACATCATACATAATTAATCAAATGAAATGAAACTTCAATATTTCAATGTACAATTCATAGACTAAGTATTACAATCCAATCTCATGATTCCATCATGTCATTATATTCCAAATATAGTAATCCACAACAACTAATGATGATCCCACATCATCAATGTAGCCAAAACCACATAATTCCAACAAAATCAAGTAACCAAGTGTAATGTGATAAAGTGTACATTCTGGGGGTGTGCAAGTGATGTATAATGTGCATGGTAGAGTTTAAGGTAAGTGCATGTTTAATGTGACCAAGTGTGACACAAGTGTAAGACAAGTGTGTGACTCAAGTGACCCAATGTATACACCGGTAGTTAGGCCACACCTAGCTGACACAACAACTGAGTAACTGTTAGAACCATTGCTTTAGGGAATTTATACAACCCAAGGTAGAATGCACCATCTTTCCTTTTAGAGAATATCTACAACCCAAGGCAGGATTGGTCGCCATCTTTCCTTTGAGGGAATATACACCTCATTACTTGCCATCTTTCCTTTTAAGGAATATCTACAACCCAAGGCAGGATTGGTCACCATCTTTCCTTTGAAGGAATATACACCCAAGGTAGGATTGCTCGCCATCTTTCCTTTTAAGGAATGGGACCCTAAGCAGGATGGCTTACCCTCTTTCCTTTTAAGGAATGAGACCCTAAGCAGAATTGCTTACCCTGTTTCCTTTCGGGATCTACCCAAGGTAGGAAAATCACCTTCACAACACATTTAACAATATGAACCATTCACATCCACAACACAATTCATAGTAAAAATTAACTTTTGTCACACACAACACAAGGATCCAAAAGTACATCAAATTCATTAACATCATCTCAAGAATACAATATCACTAGTACACAACTGGTACCATAATCATATCACAAATTATAACATAATATAAACACTCATTTGAATATTCAAAACTAGACATATCACCTACTTTAATTCATAAAATTTCATACAAGTATTTCGCACACGAACTGACTTCACACACACACTAAACACATCAAAATGGAGTCACCCTCCAAAATTGATGTTCAGATGAGCTCGGTAGGTGCTCGGCTACCTGCCGACCTACCTTGGCAGGAACCTCGATAGCTGCCAAGGCTCGGCAGCAAGTCCAGAGACTTTGGTCCTCTTGGCAGGTACCTCGGTAGGTGCCGAGCTTCCTGCTGAGCTAGCGTAACTGTCAAGAATTTTGGTTTTTCAACCAAGTTTCGTGCCAATTCAATCATAGCACAATTGTTTGATCATTTTAAACATAACATTATATATTTTACACACACACAAACTTATTTAAAGTCTAAGAACAAAACCATAGATTTATCTTCATAATTACACAATGAAAATTGAGAAATTTCATATAAACTACAGATTTGAACTACAAATTCTCCTAAACATGCTTTCTACACAAAAGTAAGAAATTCATGGATTTCATAC
>JAUPMG010174536.1:0-10523 GCA_031762675.1 Pachysandra terminalis
CCTAAAGATTCTGTGATTTCTTTCTTTCCAGATATTATATACAATAGCAGCAAATCCTTGTTTGCATAGAGGATTGCACAGGTTTCCTCTAGCAAAATTTTTTATAGTCCATTGTATTTCTCGACTCCAAGAATAATTATGAGTTTTGAATCAGCATTTATTAAGAATACTCTGCCATATCTCATTGCTGTACTTGCATTTGAAAAACAGATGGTCTAAAGTCTCTGGCTGGGCTCTACACAACACACAAGCTCCTAAAATATTCTGCCCCATTTTAATATCCCAAAAGTCTCTATTTCTGATGTAATATTCTTTAACCCATTTTACCCAACATGAATCCTTGTTACTTTTGATGTTCTAGATCAGTTTCAGTATAGAAGCGTTGTTCCAATCCTTAAGTCTAATAGTACTGATGATCGGTAAAAATGCAGGTAATTGCGATTCAAGTGTGATTAGTCCGATTGAGCCGCTAATCGCTTGCTTTCATTGATTTTGAGGTGGATAAAACCTTCTAGGTCCGGGAGCATTCCAACCATCCGCCTAAACCGGGAAGTCAGCAGTACGGACGACGCTATATCGAGTCTAACAAACATGATACAAAAATAAAAGGGAAATGCACAGGGTTTATGTGGTTCGGCAAAGGCGCCTACATCCACAGGTTGCCCTTTTGGGCGTTCATCCTTCTCATTCAAACGTTGAGATTACAATGTTTACATAATAAAAAAATACACTATGAGAATGGAAGGAAGGAAGGAGAAGGTAAAAAGTTTGGAAAACAGCTCTCTGTATCCTCTCCATTGGAGAAGAGAAATCTTCCGCTTATCTTTTGCGTCTTTGTGTTCTCCTTGAAGAAGAAAACCTTCCTTTCTTTGAATCCCTCCCTCCCTTCCTGTCCAAAGGAAGTCCATCTCCTTTTCTGTCTCCCTTTTTCTCTCTTATCTTTCTGTCTCCTCTCTTTTTAAGAAAGAAAAACCTCCCCTTTTCTCTCTAGCGGACAACCTCTTCTCCTTGTCCTTTCTTGCTCGAAGAACACTTGACAAGACTCATTTCTTGTCACATCAATCCTTTGTCCTCTCATGTAAGAGAGAGAGAGTGGGCATGAGTTAATCAAGTGTCAAACGTGGGACTCACACATGTGATAATGTGCTACCCATAAAGAAGTGCCACATGTACATCACCAATGGCGTAGAGCCACGTGTACGCTTAAAAATCAGGGGTCATCATTAGCCCCTGCCTGGCGAAGTGCAAGAAATAAGCTTCGTCAGGCAAACAAAAGTGACCACCTCAGGGTGGTCAGCCCGATGCAGTCCTTTTGCTTAGGACTTGGGGTGTAAGACAAAATCTATGTTGCTAGAGTACTATTATCGCTTTTCGAATAACCCTTAAACACATAAGGGTTTCCAATGCAATATTGGTATGATGTGAACCTTGACACAGAGGTCAGGTTTGGATCATCGATCTAATTATGAACCACCCATCTCGGAGTGGGTTAGGCAGCTATAGTGCCTTTTAAGATTGGTTAAGCCACTTAGCATCCGTGTGGAATCATAAGGTTAGCACAACATTGATGTGAGATCATTAAGTCATCTGGTGAACTCGCGATAGGATCATAAAGTCGCTATCGGATTCTGGGATTAGATCACAAGTCTTTGCCCTGTCTCGAATTAGGAACTCTTTGTCCCTATTCGGTGTTGAGATTAGATCATAGTCTATTCAAACTCGGAGTAGGATATTAATGTCTCTATTCGATGTTGAGAATTATATCATAAAATCTTTTCAAACTGGGAGTAGTATCACAATGTTTCTATCCGATGTTGGGGATTAGATCAAAAGGTCTATCTTGACTAGGAGTAGGATCTCAACGTCTCTATCCGATGTTGGGGATTCGATCATAAAGTCTATCCACACTCGGATTAGAATCTCAATGTCTCTATTCAATTTTGGGATTAGATCACAAAGTCTATCCAGACTCGGAGTAGGATCTCAATGTCACTATCCGATGTCGGGGATTATATCATGAAGTCAATCCACACTCGGAGTAGGATCTCAATGTCTCTATCCGATGTTGAGAATTTGATCATAAAGTCAATGTAGACTCGGATTAGGATCTTTAATGTCTCTATCCAGTGTTGGGGATTAGATCAAAAAGTCTATCCAAATCCTGAGTAGGATATTAATGCCCCCATCCGATGTCGGGGATTAGATCAGAAAGTCTGTCCCGATTCGGAATAGGATCAAATTGTCTCTAAGCGGTCTCGATGTTAGATCGCAAAGTCTTTCCTCGGACTCGGAATATGATCAAATCATCTCTATTGAGTGTTGGGGATCAGATCGTAAAAATCTGTCCCGATTCGGGATATGATCGAGTTGTCTCTAACCAGTCCCGATGTTAGATTGCAAAGTCTTTCTTCGAACTCGGAATATGATCAAATCGTCTCTATCGGGTAATCATCGGTGTGGGATCATAAAGTCGTCACTTAAAACCGATCTCGGTCTGGGATCATAGCGTCACCATCCGACTTCGGAATATGAATCGTCTCTATCCGGTATTGAGATCAGACACTTTACTCTAATTTGATAGTTAAGCCACATGTGCCTTTTCATGTCTGGGTACAGCCTCTTAAAGGCATGCCTTGAGGAACATAATATTAATGAATTCGTCGTCTTGGGGTGGCAAGCCTGTTGAGTAGAATAATAGGCGATGAATTGGCCATCTCGGGGTGGCAAGCCTGTTGAAAGTATGTAATACGCGGGGAATTCGCCATCTCGGGGTGGCAAGCCTGTTGAAAGTATGTAATACGCGGGGAATTCGCCATCTCGGGGTGGCAAGTTTGTTGAAAAACGTAATAATATACGAATTGACCATCTTAGGGTGGTTAGCCTGTTGAAGGTATAATAATATGCGAATTGACCATCTTAGGGTGGTTAGCCCATATGAATTGACCATCTAAGGGTGGTTAGCCCGTTGGAGAAGCGTATTAAGTGGAAGCCCTCAAACAAATGGATGTTAGAAATGCATGTCATGAGTCCCCCAACTAAAAAGTCATGCATCTCGGATTTTAAATCGAAGTTACAATTGGGATCCATCATCATATTGTCCTCGAACGGGTAGCAATAACAAGTCCATAAGAGATGTAGACAGGGTACACCCCATCAGAACAAAGATTCAAACCATTAAATGTATTATTGGTTTTGAAGATAACACTGTTGATCTTGTCATTAAAATATAACTTACAAAAGTTATAAGTTTTCAGACTTGATACAATACAATGACAATCACTCGCGTCATGTTCTTCAGCTGAGAGATGGCGTACATGATTTAGTGGAGATGATAGAGAGAAAGATAAATAACTCGAGAGAGAGAGAGAGAGAGAGAGAGAGAGAGAGAGAGAGAGAGAGGGGAGCCGTGATTGAGACCGTGTTGAGGTTCGGGGTGAACCGAACTCGGGTCTCGGGGTTGCTTCTGAGTCGAGGTTCAAAGGGAGCCAAGGTAAAAAAGACTCGAGGCTCGAGGGAGGAGAAGTGGCTCATTAAGCCAGAACCTGGGCTCGGTTTTGCCTCTGGTGGTTGAATTTATTATTAAATATTAAAAGAGAGTAGAGGATTGACAATAATTCACATGCATTGTGTGAGATTAGGTAGCCATCATAGCTGGAGATTCTTAATGGGCGTAAATTCCAATGCCAGCATTGTCTCCTATCTTGGAAAGATGTGAAAAAAGAAAGTTCAAAGGACCCCTCATAAAGCCAACCACTGAATCTTGCATCTACTGCATCTAGACAACACTAGGCCGGGATAGAGCAAGAGCTCAAGGGAGAGGCTAAGTTTAGGTTTGGGGGAGAACGACAGGATCCGAGAGGACTCTCGGGGAGTGCTCAAGGGAGAAAAGGGGGGCGTCGAGCACCGGCTCAAAGGAAACAAAACGAGCATCCGATGCTCAAAGGAGTCCAGGTTGTTCGACGAACACCCGCCGATCTCAAATGGGATCTGCCTTGATTTCCCTTTAGATCAAGGGTGAAAAGGCTCTTCAAACATCCGAAAGTGTTGTCCCATTATTGAAATCTAGAGAACTGAAGTTCAAACAACAAAGAAACACCAGGAGAGACAGTCCGAGCAGAGGCTCTGGAGCCCGGAGCGCGTGTTTCTCCTCAAGCCTTGGAGCTCGGAGAGGGGAACTCGACGGAGGGCAGCACCGATGCTCGACGGAAAACAGGCATCGGGGCAGACAGATAATAGAACACCAGAATAACGGAGAGAGAGAACCGACATTGGGTTGGTCCGAGGAGAAGAGCCCGACATCGGATCAATTCTGAGAAGAAGAGTCCGAGATCGGATCAGTTCCGAGAAGGAGAGTCCGAGAAGAAGAGCCTGGCATCGGATTAGTTTTGAGAAGGAGAGTCTGATATCGGATCAGTCCAAGGAAGATGGCCGGGGCTGTTGAAGGGTAATCTGGGAAATCTCGGGGCGACTCGAAACTCAGTCCAAAAGAGGACCTAAGAAGAGCTCGAAGAGAGATTGAGACACGGACCCGGGGTCAAGGCTCGACGAAAACTGGAACTCGAGGTTGAGAGAGGGAGCTCCAAGACAGCAGGTTTCACGAGAGAGAATTCTAGAGGACCCATGAGAGATGCTTTTGGAGAAATTCTCGACCGCAAAGGTCAGTGAGTGGGATTCACTCATGTATGGTTTTATTGTGCCCAAAGTGTTTCCTTTGAACTGATAAAGCCCATAAGTAGTGTGAAGTGGAGGTTTCAGAATTTGCAGCGAATGTAACTTGGATTGCATTGACCCCGGAGGAAACAATGGCATCAAGCTCAGTGAAGAGAACATCGTGCTTAAAACTTACAATCCAAGAGAGGTGAGAACTCGGAGTGACTGTTATTGACCAAACACAGCACTACAATTTTCCTCCTGCTATCTTCTGGATAATCTTTAAACACCCGGTTCTAAAACTGGGACGAGTTGAAGAAAATATGGATCAAATAAACAAGTTGGACTCAACGGAATGATGTGAATATCCCCACTCCCGAGCCTGACCATCGCAAACAAATCTACAGTGAGAATTTGTTATGAAAAACAGAGCATCCGATGTTCAAATTTGGACGTTACCATCGTTGCCGCTAAATACAAATTGGGGGCTGAATCATTAGACTTGAGTCATTGAGATGAAGGTAATACGTAAATCAAAGGGAAGCGCAGGAACTCGATATTTGAGAGGTTGACACCAAGAAGGATAATCCGAGGTTAAAGGGATGAAGGGCTCTCGGAGAGAGAGTAAAAGCGCTTGGGGAGGTAAACTCTCGTGGAGGAAACCTCAGAGAGACGCTCAGGGTGAGAGAGAACTGGGAAACAAAAGTCGAGTATATCCTGATGTCGAGTCGAGGCCGAGTTAGGTCCAAGCTCGAGGAGATATGAAGCCCGAGGACAATGAAATACAAGAGACAATCTCTATTCAAAAACAAGGGCATTATTGTAATCTGTTGTGTTCGACCACTTATAGATTGTATTCATATCTCTTTGTAGTGGGACCCACAAGGAGTTGAAGACCCTCAAATGACAATTAAGACATCACAGGTCACAGGGCTAACCTCGACTTTGATAAAAGGGAAGAGCTCGAAGAGACCCCAAATACAAAATTTAAAAAAAAAAATGCAAAATTCGGATGAGAGTTGAATTGGCTATATCGCCGAGTCGAATACACAGAACATGTCATTTGTTCATCTGCATTGCTCTGTCTTAGTTCCCAGATAAATAAGAAAGAACAAATCTAATGAATGAGCCACATACCTCCTATGAAGTGTGTTGTGACCGGAATCTGAAAAATACCTGCTGTGGAAAGCATAGAATGAACGCTCCCTAGTGGAGTCGCCAAATGTTGATCGGTAAAACTGCAGATAATTGCGATTCAAGCGTGATTAGTCCGATTGAGCCGCTAATCGCCTGCTTTCATTGATTTTGAGGTGGATAAAACCTTCTAGGTCCGGGAGCATTCCAATCATCCGCCTAAATTGGGAAGTCGGCCGTACGGACGACGCTATATCGAGTCCAACAAACATGATACAAAAATAAAAGGGAAATGCACAGGGTTTACGTGGTTCGGCAAAGGCGCCTACATCCACGGGTTGCCCTTTTGGGCATTCATCCTTCTCATTCAAACGTTGAGATTACAATGTTTACATATTAAAACAATACACCATGAGAATGGAAGAAGGAGAAGGTAAAAAAGTCTGGAAAACAACTCTCTGTATCCTCTCCATTGGAGAAGAGAAATCTTCCGCTTATCTTTTGCGTCTTTGTGCTCTCCTTATCTTGAAGAAGAAAACCTTCCTCTTTGAATCCCCCCCTCCCTTCCTGTCCAAAAGGAAGTCCATCTCCTTTTCTGTCTCCCTTTTTCTCTCTTATCTTTCTGTCTCCTCTCTTTTTAAGAAAGAAAAACCTCCCATTTTCTCTCTAGCCGACAGCCTCTTCTCCTTGTCCTTTCTTGCTTGAAGAACACTTGACAAGACTCATGTCTTGTCACATCAATCCTTTGTCCTCTCATGTAAGAGAGAGAGAGAGTGGGCATGAGTTAATGAAGTGTCAAGCGTGGGACCCACACATGTGATAATGTGCTACCCATAAAGTGCCACGTGTACATCACCAATGGCATAGTGCCACGTGTACGCTTAAAAATCATGGGTCATCAGTATGACCGTACATAATCCACCCTCATCTTTTGGTCTAGTAATCACCTCCCAACATACGTGATTGTATCCCTTTCGAAGGTCAGTCCCTTTCCATAAAAACTTCCTCAAAATAGAATTGATGTCCTTAATAATACTTGGGAAGAATAGAGCAGTTGCATCAATATTGCTGAAATGAATTAAGTACTGACCTGATGAGTTCAAGCCTGCCAGCATATGACAAAAGTTTTCCTTTCCATGAGCATATTCTATTCTTGATCCTTTCAATGAGTGGCAAGCAGTCCTTGTTTAAGTTTCTAGAGTTAAGAGGCAGTCCAAGGTATTTCACAGGCAGATTACCTTCATTAAACTTGAGCCATTCTAAGATCTGTTTTTTTGCAACTTCTTGAACATTTGATAAGAATACAAGACTCTTATTAGGATTTGGAACAAGTCCAGAGTCCAGACATCTTACCAAAATCTTCTAAAGTAGATTTAATATGCCTAAGTGAGTCACTCTCACCATTACTGAAAATCATAAGATCATCTGCAAAACAAAGGTGAGTTATACCAATCTTTCCACATTTTGGATGGTATTTGATAAGACCTTGACTTGCCTTTTGTCTAATCATAGCAGATAATCCTTCCATAGCAATAACAAAGAGATAAGGAGATATAGGGTCACCTTGTCTGATACCTCTGTTACTTCGAAAAAGACCCACTGAATTACCATTTACCATGAGAGTAAGAGGGAGTAGAAATGCACTCCATAATCCAATCAGAGAATTGGTGAGGAAATCCCGACTTTTCAAGGACTTTTTTAATAAATTCCCAATTAAGCATGTCATATGCTTCCTTATATCAATTTTTAGTGCACACTTTGGTTTACCATTTGTATGGTATTTAGCAAGTATCTCATGTGCAAGAAGGATATTGTCAGAGATTTGTCTCCCTTAATTAATGCTGATTGGTAGGGAGGAATACTTGAAGGCATAATCTCTTGGAGTTGATTTGACATGACGTTAGTTATAGCTTTGTACACCACATTACAGCAAGCAATAGGCCTATATAGATCAGGTTTATCAGCTTGATTTACTTTTGGCACAAGAGTGAGGAACGTACAATTTATCTCTTTGAGAAATTTTCCATTATTGAAAAATTCCAGAATAGCTTCAGTAGTAAGTGGCCCAACAATATCCCAGCAATTTATGAAAAAGTGATAAGTGTACCCATCAGGTCCAGGTGATTTGTCTCCATTAATGCTAAAAATTGCAGTCTTAATCTCCTCTTCAGATACAGGTCTACTGAGTTTTTCCTTGAATTCGTCAGTATGCATCTTATGGCATCTATGGGGTGAGCGAAACAAAAGGATTTTTGAGAACTCTTGGAGCAGTCCGAACCGTATCATTGACTTGATTGTGGGTACTTTGGTCGCTTGGTGTAGGGCCCTTCTAGAATTTCAAAACGCGACTTCTTTGGACCTTGTCAGATGTTGGGAGACCATCATTGGGATGTAGTTCTTGTACTGTTTTTTTGGGGGTTCTTTTAATACTCTTTTCCTTTTTTTCTGCGTAGTTGGTTCTCTGTCTTGGGGAAGTGATTACTTTGCTTGTTTTCGTGCAGTCTTCTTCTCTATTTATAAAATCTTCGTTATCGATAAAAAAAATAAATAAAAATAATTGGCAACTCAGGAATATTAATTATATTCTCATCCTCTCATGATTCAGCAAGTTACTAAAATATGCTATCAAGCAATCTTGAATTTTCTGTTGATCTTTACTGTACAACCCAGTCTCATCAATGATTCCCATGATTCGATTTCTTGCCCTTCTAGCAGTCATAGCCTTGTGGAAGTATCTTGAATTGCTGTCCCCTGTAGCAAGCCAAAGAGTTCTAGACTTCAATCTCAATCTGCTTTCCTCATTTCTTGCAAAAGAGGTAAAATCCTGTAGAATCTTCTTTTCCCTGTCAATCAAATTCTGATTTCTAAGATCTTTTTGCAGTTCAGCTTGAATCTCTGTAAGCTTTTTCTTGTAAATAGCATAGTTAGATTTATCAACACTATAGGCTCTCTTACTCCATGATTTTAATATACCCTTGAGAGCCTTAAGCTTTTTACAAAGTTGAAACATTTTGGTACCTTCTATATGCATTTGCCAGGTCTCAGTCACAATGTTCTTGAACTGATTATGATCTGTCCAATAGTTATAAAATTTGAATGGTTTATGGCCAGCCATTGGAGAGTTTTCTACTGTGATAACTATTGGAGTATGATCTGAAATACCCATTTCACAATATTCAGCTTCAGAAACATAAAAAGTCATGTTCCATGTAGAGTTTACCATAGCCCTGTCAAGCTTTGACCAAATTCTTCTAGCACTCTCTTTCTTATTTGTCCAAGTCCAAACAAGACCTCTACTCTTTAAATCCTCCACCTGAATGAAATCAATGCAGTCATTAAGATCTTGAGCAGCCCCAAAATTTATAGGATTTCCTCCCATTTTCTCTGAAGGATATCTAACCACATTGAAATCTCCCATAATAATCCAAGGAAAAGTAGTATTTAATATCTTCAACTGTCTCCAGAGTTGCTCTCTTTCATATGTATCATTTGACCCATATATTGCTGTAATGAAGAATTTCTGATTTGTTGCAATTATCTCAGCTTCAAGATGCACAAATTGATCAGTCCACATTTGTTTCTTAGCATTGATAATAGTAGGATTCCATCCCACCCATATACGTCCAAGAAGAGCCTGGTCATAGTTATCAACCCATGTCCAATCTTTATTTATATTCGTTTTTATCTCAAGGCTGTTTATCTCCCTTATTCTAGTGTCCAGAATAGCACATAAATTGAGCTTTTCAGAAGAAATAAGCTTACTGATCTCAGCTTGCTTAAGAAAATCATTTGTTCCTCTAATGTTCCAGCTCCCAATTTTTGTCATAAATCTATTTTGGAAGTTTTAGAGCAACAGCTGCTCTAGTGATTCTTGTTGAATTGCCACCAGGATTGCCTCCTTTTGATGCTTTATTCTTACCCTTTTTATTCTTCTTTTGTACTTCTTGCCAGGGTCCATCATTATTACTATCCATTATTGTATTAGAATTCTCCTCCCTAGGTAGAGATCTGCTACTACCATCCGATTCAGAATCTTCATGTATGCCTGTACTATTCTTCATACTTCTTTTATTGATTAATTCCTCATCAAGTAGAGATCCTTCCTTATCTTCATAAGAATCAGAATGTTTCTTCAGAAATAATTCTTCCACAGTATGCCTAACTGTAGATAAATTTTTAGAACCACCAGTAGCATTTTTCCTGGTACTGTCAGCTCATGTATCAGCATTACATATCTCTTCAATCTTATCAGAATCCATCCCTTCCTTATCTTCATATGAATCAGAATTTCTCTTCAGAGACAATTCCTTCACAGTATGCCTAACTGTAGATGAATTTTTAGTACCACCATTAGCATTTTTCCTGGTCCTGTCGCTCCTGTATTAGCATTACATATCTCTTCAATCTTATCAGAATCCATCCTTTCCAACAATTTACAGGTATTCTCTGATTTCTTAATCAAGTAATTTGATCTTAAATTATCAACCTTATCTTTTGATCTAATATTTCCCGAATGTAGATCTTTCAAATTTTTATTCTCAGTATGATATCTGATCTCAGGAATATCTGAATACTGAGTTTTAGTATGATTAGTAACTTTTTCAATTCTTACCACAGAATTCACTGAATTCCCAAAGCTTTTACAAAAAGAACATCTATGTATAAATCGCTTGTAGACGTTGAGGTGTGGGAGGGCCCATGGAAGTTGATCTGGTACTCTGGGGTGCCGTCTAAGGTGT
>JAUPMG010174558.1:0-10521 GCA_031762675.1 Pachysandra terminalis
CTTACTTCACTTAATTGCTGCAGTCAAAAGATTTTTTGGCTAGGAATTTTGATGATACTTTAGTTACATTTGTGTATCTGCTCTTGCAGACTTCAGGGTGCAATTGCCTATACATTGAGGGAGCATCAGGAATCCTTCCGTTGTCAGTTGCAAAAGTATTACCTCTTTTTTTTCTTCCTATCTGGATTATCTCCCTTTTTAGCATAAAACTAGGAATTCTCAACATTAGATTCTTTTGTGTTATTGGTAGTCTCATATTTTACAGCATTCCTCTCTGTATTAGCAGGTGACTTTAGATATTCACAAGTCAATGGTGGCAGAGTTTGAAATCATTTGGTCTTCTTCTCCAGATAGTACAAAGTATAGATCATATTTTAGCGTGCCAGAGTTAATTGAATTTCCAACCGAAGTTCCTGGCCAAAATGCCTATGCATATTTTTACCCACCTTCCAATCCCATTTATGAAGCTAGCCAAGAAGAAAGGCCCCCTTTATTGTTGAAGAGCCATGGTAAATGATTTTGTTATACATGTTCCTGCTAATATTTTCAGTATTTGCTAGTTCAGTAAAAAAATACATATATATGAGAAAAACAGATATAATGGAAATGATCATCAGTTGAAGTCATCTTTGACTGTACACATGGAAATTGCAAAGGTTATACCATACGTCCATTCTATTACATAGTGCCTCCATACATGGTTTTGCATTTTCCAGATATTAGTCTAATCTTCTTCTTCTTCTTCTTTTTTTTTTTTTTTGTTGCTGAAGTCATCAAAAGTTTCATCACATTGATTTTTTTTCTGATCTTGAGTTTGCATAGCTTTTTACATGGAATGAACAAAGTTTCCTCTAAGACGTTGTGATGTTATTTCTTTTTCTTCTGTTTTTATTTTACAGAATTCATTTATTGGATAATGAGAGTTGATTATATTGCAGGTTCAGAGCTTGTGTCTGAAATTTATGTGAATTGTCCAAATCAAGTTTGACGTTTATATTTATGAAAAAACTTTATTAAGAGGACAAAAAAATATTTACATATAGTCTCCCCTAGTGAAAAAAAGTAGAAGTACAAGAGATGAATCACTAGTCATTATAAGCTAGAATACATGGATCACCGTCCCTACAGTTAAGAATCTTTTATAGATAATTTTCTAGTTTTCAGTGTTGGTTTTACAACTAGAATATCTTCACATTTATTGTTTTACATCATTGGTTGGCCTGAAGGTCTGATACCACACTACCATCTACATGATTCTATAGATCAAAGTTGCTGTTTTAAAATTCCTGCCACTCTGCCAGAAAACCTAGTCTTGGCGCTCCCTTATACATTTAAGTCTATGGTTGCTTCAGTGCTTCTAGTTGATTTTCTCCCACATAAGAATCTCCTCAAATTCAACATATTACAGTGGTCCTTATTATTTCCTCCTGTTAATTTATTGACCCTTACTGTTTGTCAATTGTCTCAACTTCCTCTACAAGCTTTCTTTGAGACTGAACAATTAGCCATCATGGTGTTTTCCTTTACATCATCTTTTGTGAATTAATACACATCATAAACCAACATTGTGTTCATCGGTTAACTGTGCATGCTTCCCACCCACCATCTACTCACTTATGTGAATTGAATTTTTGAATTGAGCTCTGCCTTCCAATCATCTCCATTTGTGATGTGATCATGTACTTCTTGATTCCTGATCATGTTAAAGAGAAGGCACTGACATCAGCTGATATGTTCTGATGTTGGATGCAATTGTTACTTAACGGTTCTTGGGCTTTGAGAATGGGGAATTGTCTGTCTCAGTTTATCATTGGAGTCAGAGCTCATGCTGAAACTGTTCGGAGGAATTTAAAGCAGTGGGGCCATTAAGTCATAGTATGATTTTTTTCAGATGAAAGGTATAATTTTGATACTCTATTTTGGAGCTCAATTCTTTTTAGAGGTTTTCTTTATGTAATGATCTTCGAAGCTTTGTTAGTTGTTTTTGTCTGTTTGTATACACAAAAGAATATACGAGGACAGGTAGGTTGGAGAGATGGACCAGATTTATATTCGTGACACTATTCTTACACAACAGCTGAGAACCCTTTGGTCCAAGTCTATACAATAATAATTTAATACCCAAAATGCGTTATATAAGTTGGTTAGGTTGGCAGCACAGTCCTGTTTCACCATCCCAACATATTGAAAACCAAGTCTAGTCAATTTCATCTCTCAAATCGTTTCTAATTGATTCCATTTAGGTCGTTTTTTGGTTTCCTCTGGCCCTTTTTGGATCCTTCAAATTGTACCATCTTGCACCTTCTCACAATGATCCCCATAGGTTCCTGTTTTACATGCTCTAATCATTCCCATCAACTGTATTTTGTCTTCTATTAAGGTTACTCCTGGACATTTGGATATTTTGTTCCTTATCATTCTTCATCTTTCCACCCATCTATCTCAACATCCTCTTGTTGCCTACATTCATTAGATGAATTTGTTGCTTTTTAGTTGAGAAACATTTTGCTTTCTACATCATATCTGGTCTATTGCTGCGTTATAGAATATTCAGGTTGAGTGGAAGCATCAGTCACATGACATGATACTCTAGAAGCAATTCTCTACTTCTGCCATCCAGCTTTAATTCTATAAGGATCATTTTCCTCAACATCTGTCACTTCGTGGTTGATCCAAGAAAATGGTAGATGTTACTTTTAGGAGTATATTGGTTTTCAATCCTTACCAATTCTCTGTTTCTGTTCCCATTTGTTATAAAATTGCATTCCATTGTGCTCGATTCTTTTTTGGTAGATCATGTACTAGGTTTTAATTTGACTTCTTTTGAAATGTTTTGATTACAAGGTATCCATCTGCTATCCTAATATTTTGTTTACTTCCTTTCTAGTTTGGTCAACTAATACCACACTATTTGCAAATAACTTACACCAAGGCATCTCCTTTTGAATGTTGTCAGTTCAACCATAGTGAGTGCATATACACGCAAAAGAAAAAAGGAAGAGACTTGTAGGTGATTCCTATTGTAACCAATTTCATGATTAACAGCTCTTAGTAGTCCATTCCACACGAGTCTTGGATTTCCTTACGAGCAGCTGTTGAGGTTTGCTTCCTCTAATACCTTCCCTCTCGAGGCTCTGGACTTTATCTTCTAGGGATGAGTACCCTACTCGTGAGTCGGATGCTTTTAGGAGTAACAATTCCTATAGTCAATACAGATTGATACACGACAGAAAGCCATCTGTTGACCAGCAGCTGGATTAAAAGTGTTCTTCTTTGTCTTTTCAACCCTTCACTCGTACCAATACTGATTGTGCTTTCCATGTTGATCTTGAAGGGGACTATGAACTGGAAGCATATTTTGTTCCTTAAGAATTCCCATTTTTGTATTCCTTCTCTTGAATACGCTTTTACTTCTTGCAAGGGAGGAATCAATTGCAGAAACAGTTGTTGTAAATTCATGGAAAATGTGTTCTTATAGATGAGACTTTTTGTGTCTCAATTGTCTGATGGATGAATTGGGAGGCTACCTCAAGCAGGTAGATTGTCAAACCTGAAATTTGGTAGAGGTGATCCTATATATCTGGTTAGGGTGATTGAAAAGACGAATGAAATAAGCTTCATTGTCGTTGGTCACCTGGCATTACAACTTTTATCCAAATTACCTGAGATTTGGAATTAGTTATTACTTGTCTAAGTGAAATTTTGCCTTCTTGCACTTCTTTTCAACTCAGTGATGCCTCTTGTTTAATATATCTTTTTACTTTCAAGTAATTATAGAAATTTTCATCAAATTTAGTGATAGATTTGGAGACATTTATGACGGACATTTTTTTCCAATTGATTGTAATTTTCCTCGAATTGCCATTGATTACTGCCTGGCAGGTGCTTGCTTGATATAAATGAGTTTTCTGGACTCGCACGAGATTGTCATTTAAGTTCAATAATAACTTGGAGTAGTATGATGGATTCAGACATCTTAACACATTCTTTCAGCATGCTTATTATGAAGGCTATTCAATCAAAAACATTTGTGATTAGAGTTGTTGTATATTATGCTAATTAAAATGTGAACAAAAGGAAACTGGTAGGATTGAACTTGAGAAAACTATCATGCATTCAACTCAGTAATCAAGTCGGGCCTGTTTTTCATTCTATAGGTTGTTTTTTGATAGAAAAAGGGAACATATTTTTGATATTAAAATAACAATAGTGAGTCTTGTTCAAATATTACAGGAGGACCAACTGCTGAAACGCGTGGAATCTTAAATCTTAACATCCAGTATTGGACAAGTCGAGGTTGGGCATTTGTGGATGTTAACTATGGAGGAAGCACTGGTTTGTCCTAAACCTTGGTTCTTTGTTCTATATTTTGGCTTCAGGTTTACAGAAGTAAATAATTATCATCAATTCATTTCCATAACCAGCCAATGGGGTGAAGATAGTCAACCCTAACCCAATACATTTAAAGGAAACTATTACCATAACCAGCCAATTTAACCTGCTCAATTTGTTTTCTTATTTTTATAAAACTTATTTAAATTGATAAATAATCACGTTATTATATGATTCATTAATTATTTACATATCTTTAATATATTTATACATATAATGTGTTACAATTGGGTATTACAACCCAACCAGTAGAAGAGGTTGAACCTGAACCCAACCCATTTATTGGTGGGTTGAAATTTGAAAACCCCCTACTTTAACCCTCTCAGTGGGGCGAAAACTAAGACCCTGACTTGCCCAAATGCTAGGCAGGTTTGGAGGGGTTGGCGGGTTGGCTCAACTTTTGCCACCCCTTACTTCACTGCCTAATAGAATGTGCTGTATCTTTTTTCAACTTTATCAGACTCAAGCATTATATCCTGTACTAAGCGTGACGCTAATATAATTTTGAAGGTTATGGTAGAGAGTATAGAGAACGCCTTTTGGGGAATTGGGGAACTGTTGATGTTGACGACTGTTGTAGTTGTGCTAAATATCTGGTAATTATTATATATATTCTCTTTCCTTTCCAAATTTGTAACGGAATGGCATGCTACAATACTGTGTAAATGTGTGCTAACAATAAAAGTTGGCTTTCTTGTCAAGGTGGACAACGGAAAGGTAGACGAGGAACGACTTTGTATAACTGGGGGATCTGCTGGTGGTTATACAACATTAGCTGCTCTTGCTTTTAGGGATATGTTTAAGGCCGGAGCTTCCCTATATGGTGTAAGTGGTTGTTCCTGTTGTCTGAATATCGTATATAGCTTGATGTTTCCTTATCTTGTTGCTATCAATTGTGGCGCAATGTTGCTAGCTTTTAGTTAAGGTTTGAGTTTATATCATGCTTTCTAGAAATAATTTATTTAATTTTTTTCAGATCATTCATTCATATATAAATTTTATGTGTATTTGGCCTCTGTTCATGAAAGATCTCTATATACATTTCTTTAAGCTATAGAATTAGGATTTGGTTCTCCAAATATTTAAAATCTGTTTGTGTATTTAGCCTCTATTCATGAACGATCTCTATATGCATTCCTTTAAGCTAAAGAATTAGGATTTTGATTCTCTGTAACTGTTTTGGTTTCAGGATTCTTAAACTCATTTCTACCCATTTGTTATCAGAACTACTTTTGAATCCAACGCCAGACTAATGATTTTCTAAAGCACTTCAATGTCCTTGTTTTTTTTTTCCTTAGTCCATATATGGTGCAGTAAAAGGATGGCGGTGGACTGCTATTAGGCCTCCTATGATGTATGAAGCAGAATTTTGGGTAATTAAGAAGCACCATTTGTAGGTTAAGTGCAGCTGAGATGGAGATGTTGAGATGCTGTGTAGAAAGACCATGAAAGATAAGGAATAAAGATTTCAGTGATGGCAAAGAAGCTGCCCTGGTAGGAGATAAAACAATCCTATGCTAAGGTGGTTGGGCATGAAAACAGTGACATAAATCATAATGAGGTGCCTGTGAGGGGGTGCAAATTGAAGGATCTAAGGGCTAGAAAAAGACAGAAAAGGGCATAGATGGAGTCAGTCAGATTTGATTTGAAGACACATAATCTGTCTAGAGACATGCTTCTTGACAGGTTGGATGGCTGAACAGAATTAGTGTTGTCCATCACTACAAGCTGTGTAGGGCATATTGTTGATGCTAATTCATAGTGTAGTATTAGCCAGCTAACTTGGTGTTGCAGTTTAGCATAATAGCTTGCATCTTCTCAAAGAATGTATCATCAGACTTTTAATATGAACTTACCAAAGATGGTATAAAAACTATAGATGAAGAATGGTCCAGGTTAATTGCAACTTTAATTTTGTTATGATTGCTACATCAAATCGTTTTTTTTTTTTTTTTTTTGATAAACGGAGTTACTAATATATAAACAAAATGGGGATAGCCTCAGCAGTACACAAACGGTATACCACAGGCAGAAAAACATAAACAGAAAAGACAATACAAAGAGAAGAAAAAAGGATCCACACAGGCTTCCCAGCTTCAAACCAAAATCTGACCCAATCACAAGAGGGCGACGTTGATCTCATCCCAAAACTGACTTGCCGAGACTCCCTTACAGATATCAGAACCCAACGCCCAGAAATGAATGATTTGCTTAGTTTTTCTAATGATCTTCACAAAATCCTTCTCGACACCATCAAATATCTGAGCATTCCTCTCCTTCCAAAGAACCCAGGCAATTGCCGCTAGACACAGAAACCACCCAATGTTTCTAGGATCAGAACATCTACCAGCAGAGCACCAAGTTTCCACCATAGCACAAAAACTCCTTGGGGTAGCCCACAGAACGCTGAAAAAGTTAATAAACCACTCCCACACTCGCCACAACACCGGGCAATGAAGGAGCAAATGATCCACCGATTCAGAGTCCGACTTGCACATCACACATCTATTGACCAGCAGCTACCCCTTGCTTACCAAATGATCCACCATGAGTGCTTTATTAAGCACAACCACCCACATAAAAAAACCCACCTTCAAAGGGATAAGGGAATTCCAAATCCACTTGTCCCAGCCAATACAAGTACCCGAACCACGGATGGAGTTGTAAAAGGATTTGACCGTGAATAAACCTGACTTCTCGAATCTCCAAACTCTGATATCACCCCCCCTGGTCCTCCATCCCTCGAGGCAATGAAGTAGGGAGAGTACATATTCCATCTCCCTATCAAAGAAAGATCTCCTAGGATTAAGACACCAATTGACCACCTCCCCATTTCTGGAAATGACATTATTAACCCAAGCAAACCTATTAACCACCAGATTATACACGTCTGGGAATCTATCCATAAATGACTTGTCCACCCGTCAGTGTCATTTATTTTGAATCATGTGGGGGATTGTTGGATTTGTGATTCAAAACCTGAAATTGTCCTTCGGCTATTTGTGATCCTTATGTTGTGTTTTTGGGCCTTATAAGCCCAATTATTTGGATTTGGGTTTGGGCTTGTTTTAGAGTCTTTTTTTTGGACACGTGTTCCTTTAGGCTTAAAAGTGTCTTGAAAAGGCACATGCCTCTTCAAAGGGGTGTGAGGAACTCTATAAATAGAGGTCCTCTCCACCCATTTCACACACAACAAATGCAATAGCAATTGTTAATTCCTCTTTTTTTTGGGTACATTTTCCACGGGCCACCGCCCGCTTGGCACATAACCAGTAACACACGCACCTATCTCTACTTACCGTCCTAAGCCTTCGAGGAGTGCGCTACAAATGGGACTCACAAGCCTGGCGTAAAGTCAACTCGAACGACCCATGACGTCTTGGTTGAAGGCAAATCGTTGAGCAAGCTCCCATTTATTTTGATGAAGGCGGGTTTCGAACCCAGGTCTTGGGGACGACACTTCATGACTTTACCACGTCGTCTCTCATTTTGTGCTTTGAGTTTTAATACTCCTTTGATATTTCAAGAGTCGTTTATTCTTCTATTATCGAGTGATACACCCTCAGTTCTCTTCGAGTCCCGTAGACAGTGCAACCTATCAGAATGTCAAAGAAATCCTGAATGTCAGTCGCCATCAACCCAGACACCAAGGGTATAATCCGATAGGGGATGATATTGGTATCAAGGACAATGGCTATACGCCTCGACCCATAAATCGATAAATTCTCATTTTTATATTTATTATTATATTATATATTATTTATTTTCTATTTACATATCAAATTATTTATTTATTAATTATATTTGATAATAGTGCATTTATCCTATTATATGAAAAATTATTTATATATCACTTTCATCATATCTTACCTATCCCGCAGCCATACCTCTGTTTATTTTTACAACATATCTAACACTAGGAAGATTAGAGCTAGTAATAAGTTGGCTTGGCCTTGGTTGTTAAGGATTGATGTTCAACCCGCCGCATAACGTGTTTAACGGCCTTTTTAATATAATAAATACATAAAAATAATATTAATTATATGTAAATATATATACTTTGTATATTCTTATATAGAAAAAAATGTATTTATTTTTAATATATAATAACTATGATGTAGCAACCTAAGAGGTAATGAAGCCCAACCCAAACTTAACCCATTTATTCATGGGATGCAACTTATAAGTGGGTTAACCAATAACTGAAAGGGCGAGTTGGCTGGTCAGGTTACCCAAGACCGGAACTTTCCGCCAAAGCAAGGTTTCAAGGATCGGACCGATCTAGTATGTATTGCCCGGTCCATACAAGGATCGGTCAAAACCGGTCTGATCCCAGGCCACAACATAATAGTTGTATAATAAGGCTTTGGATCGGATCGATCCAATGCATTTTTTTTTGTTTTTTTCAAATTTATAAATTGTACGGTCCATACCGGTATCGATTTGGATCGGTTCAATACCGATCGATCTCGAAGTTCCAGCAACCGGTCTGGCCAATCCAATTTTTTTTCTTTTTAAAGAAATTGACCGAAATTGGGTGTTCTATTTTTGTACCAGATTGAGACCGGCCAATATCACCATTTTGGATCGGGATTGGCTAGGACCGGTCTGATCCCCGATCCCAAGGGGTCATGAACCAAACTATACGCTTGCAAATAGTCTAGAAGAATTGCCTTCTCCATGTCAATCAAGAAAAAAATCCAGTAGTAACTCACCACGTGTCATGAAAAGCACTGGTGCCGTCAGATCCTCCCCGTTGGCAAGGTTTCAAGGATCAGACCGATTTGGTCTGTATTGCCCGGTCCATACTAGGATCGTCAAGATCGGTCTGATCCCAAGCCACAACATAATAGTTGTATCGTAAGGCTTTGGATCAGATCGATCCAATGTATTTTTTTGTTTTTTTCAAATTTATAAATTGTACGGCCCAGACCGGTATTGATCTGAATCGATCTGATACCTATCAATCCCGACGTTCCAGCAACCGGTCCGGCCGATCCAATTTTTTTCTTTTTAAACAAATTGGGCGTTCTATTTTTGTACCGGATCGGGACTGGCCGATATCACCAGTCTGGATCGGGATCGACCGGGACCGGTCCGATCCCTGATCCCGAGGGGTCATGAACCAAACTATACGCCTGCGAATAGTCTAGAAGAATTGCCTTCTCCACGTCAATCAAGAAAAAAAATCCAATAGTAACGCGCCACGTGTCATGAAACGCACCGCTACCGTCAGATCCTCCCTGTTGGCAAGACCAAGTTAATCTGCACGGTTTAGCTTGTAGTCAAGGGGTCATGTGAGAACTTTCCGATCATCGGCCTGGAAGGCTCTTATATAACAGCCGAAATGAAAATGGAAAGAATTTGAAATCAATCTTTTGACAACGATTAACTGAGAATCGCAGTAGCTAACGATGAGGAAGTGGACGATCCCTTCTGCTATTCTTCTCTTGCTTCTTCTCTCTCTCCTTCCAGATCTAGGTAAGCTAGGGTTTCTGGTGTTTAGATTAACAATTGTTTTTTCTTTTTTGAGTTTTTTCTTTCTTTCTCGATTCAAGCTGTTCATAAGGCATAATTTTAATGGAATATTAGGTTTCTGTGATATTCATTTGTATATACATTTAATGATTTTGGGGAATCGGAGATTTTAGATCGAGTGAGTTTTCAACTTAGTGAAGTATATTCAGTGTTCTTGTATCTGGATCTAGATATGCTACGAAGTGGATTACACTAAAAAGTTACTATTTTTCAGTAGTTTTTTAGTAATTAAGCAGAGTAAATTCCTCGGATCTGATTCTTTTGATGTTTAGGGTCTTTGCGAGGCTTAAGAATTTTTCCTAAGGTCTGATTAGATCAAAACATATTGTTTTTCGATGATTAATGCCTTTACAGAATCTGCATTTATTTGAAGATCGTCCTGAAGTGATTTATTTTTTCTTTTATATTTAGTATTTTAGTTTGGTGCTGATGATCCTTGTTTATTTAGGTCGTAAGTTGCAAGCGAATGCAGAGGATTCGGAAGAGCTTGTAGATCCACCAAAGGTTGAAGAGAAGTTTGGTGCTGTGCCTAATGGATTGTCTACTGATTCTGATGTTGCGAGGAGGTACCTTTTTTTTTCTTTCTCTGTT
>JAUPMG010174569.1:0-10521 GCA_031762675.1 Pachysandra terminalis
AAAAGTACAAAAAATGACTCTTCAACTCCCTATTTTATAATTTTACAAAATCACAGTCGTTTTTAAGGTGTTTCAATGTGGAATCCAAATTTGATGTCGGAAAAATATTTTGACCCTCGGATTTAGTTGTTTGGTCCAAACGACCGGATTAGGGGCAAAACTGTCATTTTTCTAAAGAACTTCAAATTAGCCCAAGATTATATTCATTGGAGAGCATTTTGGCTCGGGAATTCAAATTTGAGATTGAAAATGGATTTAGGACTGAAATGGATCAGGTGAGGTCTACCCGGGGTATTTTGGTCATTTCACATGAATTTTGAGATTTTCAGGGAAAATTGGCAATATGATTGGGGGTTGTTTAGAGATGTTTGGGAGATAGGAAAAAGCCAAGCTCAAGCCTCCAGGAGTTGCAAAGATCAAGAGAATGCCGCTCTCGTGCATATTGGGGTGTCTACAGACCACATGCAACATCATCAACCTATATGCATTATTTTATTGAATTATTACATTCTACAAACATACCTACCGTAGAAACTAAGGAAATCCCTACCTCTTACTCCTCAAGCATTTTTCTGCAACTTTTTGAGCTTTGAATGATCACCACCATCTCTTTCGAAACTTCATCTCTTTCTTCTTTAGTCTTACTTCCTCTTCTTCTTCTTTCTTCTTCTTCCACAAAACCCAAAATTTCATATTTGAATCTCTCGCTTTTTTGCTTTAGATGGCAGTTATTTTCCAACTACCCTATACATATGAATTGTGGAGTTAGTGGGGGCATTCCCTTTACACCAATTTGATTCAAAACATAGTGTAATGACCAAAGTAACCTCACCTTCCTTCTATGGACCAAATGACCAACCCAAGGTCCAATACACCTCATGCGTTGGGCCCAAGCCCAAATCTCCTACAATTATTAAAAATTCATAAATCATCCTATAATTCAACTTATTTTCACTTTAGCCCGATTCATCCAATCTTCTAACAATTAAATCCTAAACTCCATTGAGACAATTAAATAGGATTTAATCATTAAATAAGAGGGTGGGGTCAAGGTCATTACACTAAAACAGTTACAGCAACAATTCAAACTCAAGGTGAAAGATCACACTACCCTTCTCTTAAGGTTGTGGCCCTAAAGACCAGTCCATGACCTCCTTAATTCCATACGTTGGGCCTAAGGCCCTATTCTCCAAAATATTTTTAATTCACATGAGTGAACCCAAACTAGCTGCAATTAACATATAAATCCCTAAATCAAATCTAACTTAATTTGTTGTTTTAACCCTATTATTATCAAATGGGTCACACGATTAGATCTTGTTCAAGCATAACTTAACTTTGTTTAATTACACCACACTCTCATATAATTCTCTTATTTGCAATCTGACCCCAAATATGTACTATATCTATCAGAACATATATTATCCATACAATTTGTTCCCATTTTCAATTAAAATAGTAGAATTTATATTATTTAATTTATTTAAAGATTTTGATTCCTTCTAAGCTAACTATTTTCAGTTTCTACATTAACTTAAAGGCATAAACAATCAAATAAATTTCTAGATTTCTGTTTATACTTATTTAATTCATTTAAATAATCCCAAATTCAATTATCATATTAATTTCCGGATCCGAGTCACTACATGTAGGTGCCCCATAGTTGGGTCCATGCCCACTGACCTTCTCTTGATCCCAATAGACCAAATCCACACTTGATTGGTTCATATTACCCCTCCCAAAAACTTGTGTTTTCCAAAATATGTCCCTGTCGGCAGCTTGGGCGGTGTACCGGTGCCTGCCGACGGGGTAAAGTACCTGTGCTTTTCAAATAAAAGGGTCCCTGTCGGTAGCCTGGTCGGTGTACCGGTGCCTGCCAATGGGACACGGGATAGAATCCCAGAACTATTCCAAAACCCATGAAATTGAAGATCACTCAATCGAAATCACATAGAACAAGCATAAACATTTTAAATCATGAACAAATCAATCGGAACACATGGAATCATCAATTAATACAAGTCAACGAATAAATCATGCTTGCTTAGATCATAAACATAAGATGCAATTCCATCCATTCAAAACAGGAAAGCGACCACGATGTTAAATGAGAACCATACAGAAAATGAGACTTACTTCTCTTTGTGCTGAGTTTTCTAATCGGTAAGCTTTCTCCCTTCTTCTCTTCTTCCTTGCTCTCTCTTTTCCTCTTCTTTTTCTTCACTGAAATGGACGGCTAGGGTTAGGCTCTTACCTTTCTCTTTTTCTTCTTAAGATCTCACCCAAAACTCTCCAGAATTGATTCTTATGAGATGGAATGTGTGGGAGAGGATTATGGAAACCTTCCTTCCTTCTCTCACCTTACCAACCCACGACGCCCATGCATTCAAATTTGAAAAAAAATCAGTTTTATAATTTCAATTAATACCCAATAAGCATCCCTATAACACTTAAACCCCCAAAACAATTATTTTGTTTTCAAATCAACCCTTACTTTATTTAACTTATAATTTAACACTAATTAATTTCAGAAAAATACCAATTAATTTTTATAAATTCTTTTTATTATTTTTATTATTTAGAGATATTCTTTTATTGGATTTAGGTTATTACAACCATACTCTACTTATTAGGTATACAACCATTACTTAAATACTCATAAATAGTTTGATAACTTTTCAATATGGTATTAGTGTCAAACCAATTCAAAGATAAACCACATATAAAATGGATTATATTTGAAATAACTACCAATATCAATAACAATAATAATGTTCCATGGAGAACGACAGGTAAAAGATAGGATAACTGCAGTTGTTGAATGGATAAGAATCTTAGTTTATTAGTAAGAGCAAAAGAAAGATCCGGTTGGGGACATGGTTGAGAAACTTTTCAAATACTAAACATGGCTCTGTTTGGGTATTGGATGGCTGGTACTAATTGTCTATGTGGTTAAACCTGATTTGTAACAGTGCCGAGGTTGTTTTGGATGCTGTACTAAGCCTATAACAGTTGCCGCTGCGGTCACACCGGGTTTTGATTTGGATGAGCCATCAAATGGACGGAGAATCCAAAAGAGGATAGCGAAGGAGCCTAGCGTATCAGAGGACGTATGGGTACAAGCACATATGAAATGGACAGTAATGCAGTTGAATGTCAGAAAAGTGTCTCGTCATTCAGCAAAGCAAACCTGACCCTTGATGCCCATAGTGGCATTGGCACAAACAACCCTTTAGAGTTTGTAAATCATGTCAAGTTCAAATATTTTAACCGCTTCTTAGATGTTACTATGAAAAACAGGCTAGTTGATGATAAACCATTTGATAGGTGTATCTTTCAGGAGAATTTTTGTGCACAAAGACCAGATTAAAGAGTTCCAACAATATTGTCACTCATCATATTATTCTGGAGTGGCAATCGCATCTCGGAAGGAATGTATCGGTTGGGCTTGCCAACATGAGTCAAAGATGACTCGATATGTATATGATATATGCTAACTGAATATTGCATTTTTGGGTTAGAAGCTTTGGGTTCTACAATAGAATTATGCTTTTGAATCTCATAATGGATTTGAAATCTATAGAGGATTTTGGAATCTGGAAGAGGTTGGTTTTGTTGGGTATTTTTTTTTTTGGTTAACTTCAAAAAAATACCGAGATTGGCAGTTTTTTTTTTTTGGTTAACGTTTTACAAAAGAATCGTGCTTTCGAATGGCATAATGGATTTGAAATCTACAGAGGATTTTGGATTCTGGAAAAGGTTGGTTTTGTTATATTTTTTTTTCTTGGTTAACTTAAAAAAAATACTAAGATTGGCAGTTTTTTTTTTGTTAACGTTTTCACAAGGATCAATAGATACGGGATTAATATGAGTTATGGGTTGAAGTACATTAACGAGAGAGAGAATGACTTATCAAAAATAGAAGACTATAATTAGATAATCTTTACGAATAGCATATAATTTTATAAAAAAACAACTAAAACAAAAGAAGTTTAGAAGAAGATCTTACCTGATTCGACACGATGAATTTGAAATTGGATAGAGATCGTAACAAAGAAAAAGAAACGAATTTGATAAAAATGCTATATATATAGCAATTATTTTGAAATGTTTTGTTTCTTATTTTAACGTTTTAGAAAAAGACGGTTGAGAATATGTAACGTTTAACTTTGAGTCATAAAGATCGATAATGGTGTACACTATGCTTACGAGGTATTTTAGAAACCTTTCGTATATATTATATATAAAAAATAAGTAACTCAATAGTTTGTTAGAGAATTTGAATCTGCGTAGAGATTACAATGAATTTGTTTATCACTCTATCAAAAATAAAATTTTAAGGTCTTTATCAAATATAAATAATATGTAAAAACATTAATTTAAATATCTTTAATTAAATTTTAACTTTATATATATTTGTGTGTATGTATCTTTTTTTATTTTATTTTAATAACCTTATAATTAAATATTAAATTCATAGTTGTATGAAGAAATTTCATCCTTTCCACTTCAAGGTTAATTTAGTCATTATACAAGTAGTTCTAATTACCACTAATATATGTGTAATTCTGTTTTTGGTTCGGTAAAATAGGTCTATATTATAGAAAATAATAAAATATAAAAAATAGGTTGATATGTTACACTTATCAATTTTAATAACATGATAAAATAAAGTAAAAAGAAAAAGAGATTATATATCATATCAGGTGATCACTCAAGTGAACAATAGTTCAATCTTTCTAATCATAGATATTGCATCAACAGCCATACGAGCTCTGATAATTTGCTTAACCTTCTCAACTGTCTTGACAATACCCAAGAATATGAGTCTATGCAGAACCACCATGCCTAATAAGATACCCATATCAACGCACTTAGTATAACCAATCTTCACCTACCATATAGGGGTTAATTTAAAATTTTAGAAAGTTGGCTACATGTTTGACTTTGACAGATTGTGATTGGTTGGTTGCATAGTAGGAAACTAAGTGCTTCACACACAATTATAACTCTTTAAGGTGTAATGTGTGGCTAGAATCTTGTAGGAACTTTTAATCTAATTCAATGATTAAGATTGATTAGAGAATTAAAACCAATCCTAAACTAATAAGGATTAAGATTAGATAAGGTAACTTATAATACAACTATACTTAGGATACTTAAAATCAATGGTTGGGATTTCGTAGGAACTAATCAACTTAATCTAAAGGCTGGAATTTAATACATAATCCTAGACTAAGAACAACTCCTAGACTAAGTTGGTCACTGCATAATTTATATATAAACTAAGAGAGTTAGATGTTGGATCTCATTATTGAAAGATGAGAGAGAGGAGATAAGGATTGCTGGAGCAAGCAAGGAGTGGAATTGTAGAAGATCGAAGAAGAAGAAGAAGAAGAAGAAGAAGAAGAAGAAGAAGAAGGTGTTCGTCTCAACACCAATTCAAGTTTGAGGTAAGTATTCAGATTAAATTGTATTTTCGATATGAATTGGGTGTCTGTGTCATATTCATTGAGTATGACCTAGCACGATCTTAAAAACTATATCTTTTATGAGAAACATGATAAAATTAGTAAATATTTGGGTTTTAATACCATACAAATACCAAGGTAAATTAGGTAGGTAAATTGTGAAATAAATATTTTGTTGTATTCAGAATTCTATTCTAACATGTGTGTTTTGATTTAATTTTGCCAAATAATTATTTTAAATTCCAAAAAGGTTAAGTTTTCTAGGCTGTCTGAGCTATCGGCTGACCATCGGCTAACGGATGGTGTCAGCTGATGGCCATTTGGGCAGGTCGGTTGGCTGTCGGCTAGCCAACAGACCTTGTGGCCAATCGATTGCCCATCGGCTAGCCGAGGTCCAACCGATTGGATTTGGTTTGGTTTTGTTTTTTGGCCAAGTGACCGAACAAGGGTTAGTCAGCCGAAGGCCAGTCGACCCACTGTGTAATTCTGTTTTGGTCCCTGGCCAAGTAGCCGAGGCAATCGGTTAGCCAACTGAGGCTGCCAAAAACCTGTTGACTGGGTATAGGCTGTCCGTAAGTTAGCTGAAAATTTGAATATGCTCTGGTTGATATGAAATTTTGCATACATGCTATATTTGACCTAATTAGAGCAATTATGAAGCTTGATTTGACAAATTGTGAATATTTTGCATATGTGCCTTTATGTGGAAGATTTGTCATATCCGACCAATGGGTGAAATTTTGATTGGACTTGTTTTTCAGTCTAAACTCATTATGGATGTAGTTTACGTATTAAAATACACCTGCACATATACACAAATTGATTGTTTAGCTACTGTGCACAATTCACTTGCACCGCATTACCTTTTGTGCATAATGACCTTGTATCGGGTCTAATGCTTGACTTGACCACCATATCTTCATACTTCTGGAGTTTAATGGTTTTAGTGAGTGTTATTATAATCTTAGAATCATAATAATGGTGAGGAAGTGTAACGAACTGAAAATTTTAATAAGTGACCAAATTGTAATTTCCAAAAACTTAGGGTTTAGATTGTAATGCCTTTGGGGTTAATGAGAGAATTCATAAGAGATGTTTTCTATTGGATAAGACACATGAGACATCTTGTATGAGCACACACCATAGCACTCTCTCATAAAAATCTGAACCAAATTTTATAACTTTCACGAGAATAGGGCGTTGAATCAAACGAATGGGACTAGATGGAATGGGCCTAGTCGTATGGTCCATGGAAGAGAGGTGAAGGTAAGTTGGTCCTTTTAGTTTAAAATTTGTTGAGGCACAAATCGTACTTCTCTTAATTAGAGAGAGCACTTATTTATAATCAAGAATTAGGGCACACAATAAACAAGGAAGACATAAAGAAATGGGCTTATGGGCTTTAGGCCCATTAGCTATTCTAACACTCCCCCTCAAGCTGGAGCATAGATATTATTCATCTCTTGTTCCCAGTCAATGACTTAGTGAACACATCAACTAGTAACTCCGTTGTCCTCACATGTTGCAACGATATTTCTCCACCTTGTAGCTTTCCTCTTACAAAATGACAATCGACCACAATAAACTTAGTCTTTTCATGAAACACAGGATTAGATGCAATGTGAATAGCTGTTTGATTATCACACCACAACTTGGAAGAATTCGATGTGGGGTATCCTAGCTCATTCAGAAGCTGTCACAAATAAATAATCTCAAATCTCACTTGAAGCATGGGTCATAGCTCGATACTCAGATTCTGCACTAGAACGAGCTATCACCGGTTGTTTCTTACTTTTTCAGGATACTAGATTTCCTCCTAAAAATATGCAATATCCAGTAGTAGATTTTTGATTACTAGGAGATCCTGCCCAATCCACATCTAAGAATCCTTCAATATTCATATGACCTTGATTGCTATATAACAGCCTCGACTCGGAGTACCCTTAATATACCGAAGAATATTCAAGACATCATCTGAGTGAGAAACTCGTGGAACTGTCATAAACTGATTAGTTACACTTACAGAAAATGCAATATCTTGACGAGTAACTGGTAGATAATTCAGTTTTCCAACAAGACATCTATACCGCTTAGGATCAGTAAATAATTCTCCATCTTCTGGAGACAATTTCACTCCAGACACCATAGGAACATCAGACGGTTTGCATCGATCATTCCTGTATCACGTAAAAAATCTAAAGCATACTTCCTCTGAGCAAAAAAATCACACGATGACTCCTGGCAACTTCCACACCCAAGAAATATCTCAGAGGACCGAGGTCCTTGGTCTGAAATTGACTTCGTAGAAATAATTTCAGAGCAGATATACCTGTAGTGTCCCTTCCCGTGATGACAATATCATCCACATAGACCACCAAGAGAATGCTATCTGTACTAGACTGCCGAAAGAAAATCGAATGATCATTGGATGCTCTTTGGAGACCAAATTTCAGCACCACCTCAGTGAATTGCCCAAACCAAGCCTGAAGCGCTTTAAACCATAAAGAGACTTTTTTAACCGACAAACCCGATCAGACTCCCCCTGAGCAACAAAGCCGGGCGGTTGCTCCAAATAAACATCTTCGTGCAAATCACCATTAAGGAATGCATTCTTAACATTCAATTTATGTAAGGATCATCTATAGGACTTTGCAAGAGATATAATAAGCCGAACATAAGACAACTTTGCAATTGGTGAAAAAATGTCTGTATAATCAACACCATAAGTCTAAGCATACCCCTTTGCAACTAACCGAGCTTTGAGACGAGCAACAGACCCATCGGGGTTCATTTTAACCACATATACTCGTTTGCACCCAATCGCTTTCTTGCCATGGGCAAGGGTACTAAATCCCATGTTTGATTAGTCTTAAGGGTTGTCATCTCATCTAGCATGGCCGCCCGCCACCCGGGAGATGATAGGGCCTCAGACAGAGAACGGGGGATCGAGACAGCATCCAAGGTAGAAATAAATATCTGTAGAGTCGGAGATATGCCTGCATATGAAACTGTAGCTGATACAGGATACTTAGCACATTCACGATGACCTTTCCGAAGAGCAATAGAGATATCAATATCAGCCGGTGGATCAGGCAACAAGGAGTCTGATACAGTAGAGGGCGACTCAGGAGTAGCTACGGAAGAGGAACACAAAGTTCTACGAGAGCCACGAACATAAGTCTGAGGAGTAGGACTCATAGCTGTGACAGACGGACTTGGAGGAACCCGTATGAGATCATATAATAGAAACTCATCGAGCCTAGACGACTCAGACACACTGGAAGATGACGAATGAGATGAGAAAGGAAACGACTCACGAAATACGACATCAGAGGATACCAGATACTGTCCCAACTCAGGAGAATAGCACGGATAGCCCTTTTGTGTACGAGAATAACCAAGAAAAATACACCATAACGATTTTCGGATCGAGCTTCGTCACTTGAGGTTGAATATCCCGACAATAACAAGTACATCCAAACATCCTAACAGGAAGAGAGTGTAAGGGCTGGCGTGGATATAAAATGCGATGAGGAATCTCCCCCTGAAGGATGGGCGAAGGCGTCTGATTGATTAAATACGTTGCTGTAACAACAACATCGCCCCAGGATATTTTGGGCACCTGCATATGGAACATAAGAGCCCGTGCTACTTCCATAAGATGACAATTTTTACGTTCAGCCACACCATTCTGTTGGGGGTAATCTGGACAGGATAACTGATGCCTTGATTTGTCATGAAAGAAACAAGAGGACCAAACAACTACTCATGGGCATTATCACTACACAATATTCGAATAGAGACAAAAAATTGAGTACGTATCTCAGCATAAAATGAACAGAAAATAGACAATAGTCCGGAATGTTGTTTCATTAAATAAATCCATGTAACACGAGAATAGTCATCCACAAATGTAACGAAATAACAAAAACCAGATTTTGACAGGACAGGACACGGACCCCAAATATCAGAGTGAACTAAATTAAAAGGAGCACATGCTCGTTTATTCGGACTCAATACATACGACCTGCAATGATGTTTCGTAAACTGACACGAGTCACAGAATAATTCCTGTAACGACACCAGGGACAGACATAGACGCTTCAGACTAGGAAGAGCAGGATGACTAAGCTGACAGTAAAGCTCCAAAGGAGTGGGAGACAGGCCGGAACACGCTACTAAATTGGGTCCCTCTTCTAGCACGTAGAGACCATGATGCCCCCTACCAATCATCTGCCTCATCAAACGATCCTGAAACTCACAATGATCAGTACAAAATGTTGCCAAGCAATCAAGCTCTTTCGTAAGAGCCCTAACAGACAACAGATTAAAAGGAAGGTTAGGTAGATATAACACAGATCACAGTCGTATAGTAGGTGTAGGAAAAGCAGTGCCAATCGCTTTAACCGCTAAGAAAGATCCATCCACCACTCTGACATCAGGATGAGAAGTCGTGGGAGAATATGTGTGTAAAATACCTATGGACCCAGTCATATGGTCAGAGGCTCCAGAATCAATCACCCAAGTCCTAGGAGATGCAAATATATATGCAGATGAAGATGATCTGGTCTGAGCAACAGTAGCAGATGTGGATGATTGATTAGCCAGTAACTGAGAATATTCCTCGGCTATGAGACGGATACTGTCATCATCGGGGGAAGAAGACATTATTGTAGAGGTGTCCTGGACAGATCCTGAAATAATATAAGCAAACCGGGCAATGGGAGGCTTGCCATGTAATTTCCAACACTTGTCACACGTGTGACCAAGACCGCCAGAGTGAAAACATATAATTCGCCCATCGGGTCCACGAACACCACGTCCTCCGTGTCCTCCCCCTCTACGACTACGTCCTTCTGAAGGGACGTGTCACGCCTCGGATCCCGGTGCCCGAATCCCGATGTGGGTGGCACGGATCACGAGGTGCGACCTCCGGGTTCCCAATCATGGAACGCGGCTAGCAACAATAAACCAATAGTAAAAGCCTAAAATTTCTTTCATAAACCAAATCAGAGTGCGAAAGTCCAAATAAATAAATCAAAGTTTGGCT
>JAUPMG010174591.1:0-10521 GCA_031762675.1 Pachysandra terminalis
ACACCTAAACTTTCATAAGCACTTAAATAAATGTATTTACCAAACACTATTTTCTTCAAATAAGCAGTTTATTGTTGCCGTGGATAAGTGCTCCCATTGAGCAACTTATCCAAGGAGTGCTTATCCATAAGCACAAGCCAAGCCAAACGCATCCTAAATATATTTTACTCACAGCAAGGTATGTGCTCATTAATAAAGAAACACATTAAGATTATTGCCAGAAGCATTATTAACCATGGAAGCTAATGCATTTATCCAAACTAGTCATTCCTATTAAACTTATTCCTAACAGGAAAAGATTGTAACAATAGCTAATGGGCATAGACATCGAGGACGATGACAAGGACTACAAACAGACATGTATCTAGAATTCCAAATAATGTTAGAGAACTAGCAGAAACATCACATGTCTGGAGAATGTACCTGATGAACATCTTCGTAAGGGTTCTTACGATGAACAGGACTGTCTCCCCCAATTTGTACCAAATTAGCAGTACCTGATACACATTTTTATTTTGTTACTTCTACACACACGTAATGGATCTTACCATGAACAGGACTGTCCCCACCAATTTGAACCAAATTACCAGTACCTGATACTCATTTTTATTTTGTTACAATCACACACAAACACACATATGTATATAAATAACAACACATATAAAATCTTATCCATATTTAGCATTTCAAAACTTTTATACCAATGGGAAGAACTAACTTTTGGGTAAAAATCTTTCATGATTGAGAACAATTAATAGTTCCTAAAAAAACCCTTATTCAATAGGAAGCAGAAACAAATGGTCAAATATTAACCATTTTAAAAACTTACTAATATAAGACGTTGATTCACGAAATTTAGAGCTGAATCCCACCAAGCCAAAATCAACAGCAGTGGTTTCGATCTCCTTGGAAGATTCTCTCTCATGATCACTTCCACACTCATTGTCAGACTCTAAGCATATCAATCCACTAATTCCTGTCAAACACATTCAAACATTTGAATCAAAAAACCTAAAAGAACTACTAAAACCCAACTTCGATAATCCTCAAATCGACCCCAATACTCATGGTCGCTCTAAACCAATCATACACGCACCAAATCAGTATTAAATTCAATCACAATGCCCTATTAATTCAGTAAATTCCTCAACTCGTTAATCGTTCGTCTGACACTTACCGGAGAATTTTTCCTCAGTGGTGGCCGCCGAACACCTAGAATGGGGATCACAGAGTCCTCCGGTGCATTTGATGATTGAAACATCAGATTTGTAGAGACCTGACATTGGAGTTTCGGGGACGAACAAGGGCGTGGCGATTGGATTGGGTTTCTGAGGGGTGGGATCGTCGTCGAGTACGAGAACTGTTGAACTTCCTTCATCTTCTGTTCTTCTCTTCTTGGTACGAAATGGAAATGGAGAGGTTGCCATGTCTACTTCTTCATCGGAGAGGATTTCTACTAGGATGGATCGAGACATTGAGAGAGAGAGAGAGAGAGAGAGAGAGAGTGCAGATTGCGTAGTAAGATGTCTTCGGTTTGGAAATTACGCGGGACGACAGGCAGTCTTGAAGGAAGTGGTTTCAAGGATCGGTCCGATCCGGTCTCGCTGACCGGTCCGTACCGGGATCGGCCAGAACTGAACCGGCTAAAGCCACGATACAATAATCATATCGTGAGGTTCTGGACCGGACCGGTACAACCGATATTGGTATAAACTAGCCGGTACAACCAGTCCGGTGACAAGTACAACTGATTCGGCATTTTTTATATTTTTTCTAATTCATAAATTAGACAGTCCGGTGACTGGGCGACTGATTTTTTTTTTCTTTTAAAGCAAACGATCCATTTTTGTACCAAATCGAAATCGGTTTAGACCGGTCCGATCTTTGATCCTAACACTTTAAACCGGTGTTTTACAACCCGTTCCAGATTTGGCGGTTCAAGCGGTACTCAGTACTATAACCCATTCTGGTGGGCTTTTAATCCAATATGTTTCAAAATCTGACGAGACCTACTACTTAAACAATGACCAAACCAGGTTTAAGACAATATTAAGAATCCGGTTGGGTCATTACATCATAAAGTTTTAGACTTTTAATCTAAATTTTATGAACAAGTGTTGAGCTATTAGTGCATGTTTGTGTGTGTATATATATATATATATGATGTTTAAAATATTAGTAGCAAATGCATTATTCAAAGAATAATTATGTCTTGGCACTTTAATAGGTCAATCAGGGTTCACCCATCGGTTCAATCAAATTGACCCAACCTGCTTTTTTAATCGGGTTAGCACCCGAGCTGGGTTTTAAAACATTACTTTAAACTTTGGGGTATCTAAGCACGGATATAAGCCGGGTGTGCAAATGCGACTTTCAATGGATCAGATAATGATTCAAATTATACAAGTCTGATATGAAAAAAAGCGGACTTAGTAAGGGAATCCCAATCTCATAATCTGATAGATATGATCTATTTCGATCCGACTAATAATCAGATCAAATTCAGATATAGGTTGGTTCGATTTGACAAGAGTCCGATTGGATTCCATTGGTGAGTATATATAAATATATAATATGTATATTATAAATTAATATATGTATGCATATATAATATTAGGTGACTATAAATATATTAAATATATAATTAGAACTAAGTCATTAATTTAATTAGAATACTCTTTTAAAAAAAATATATTTAAAATTATATTTCTTTTTTATCTGCTTTCTTATAACTAAAAATAGATTTGCCAAAAAATCCGATAATTTTTCAAATTCAATCCGAAACTAATCGTATTTGATAAACGATTTATGATTTGATGATCCGATAAAGTATATTATGATTCGATCCAACTATTATCAAAATCAAATTTGGATATTCCCTTTTCCAATCCAATTTCGTTGACGATCCTAGTGCACATTTCTCCAACGATTGTGTATAAACATCAGGAGTGGGACCCACATCCATGGCCTATTAGATGACGAATTTTCGCTCTCATGTTTTAAAAACTTCATGCTTGAGCTAATGCTCGCTAGCATGGTTTCAAGGATCAGACTGATCCGATATGAATTGGTCGGTTTGTACCGGGATCGGTAAGGACCAGATCCCAAGTCACGATACAACTATTGTATTAAGTGGCTTTGGATCGGACCGGTCCAACTGATATCGATTCGGACCGATCCAATGATTGGATAAGCCGATCCACAGTTTTTTTTAAAAAAAAAATTATAAAATGAATAGAAAGAAGGAGCTTGAGTGGTTAGGGTGTAGGTTTTTCTGAGGTGATTTTGACGAGGTTGCAGAGAGGGAAAGGAAAGGGAAGTGAAGGTTTTTAATGGTGATTGGGGTTTGAGAGCCTTGGTGTCCGGTGGATTGGTTGAAGGTAGTGCTTACAGGTGAAATGAAGAAAATAAAATAGAAGAAGAGGAAGAATAATGGAGGGAGAAAGAATGAGAAAAATGAAAGAGGGAGAGTGGATTACCATGAGCATGGTTCGTGGGGTTCCGTTGGAAATGGGGTGTCACTTCGTCAGAAGTTGCCGCCGTCTCTAGCAAATAGAGACGAAGTTGAGATGGGAACCACCGTTTGCCGATCTCAAATTTTATTTTTTAGGACGATCCAAACTGTTTGGATTGGACCTGGATCGTCGATCTGAATCGGAATTGGCTTGACCGGTCCGAACCACGATCCCGAGAATGGAAACCTTGATCGCTAGATCTGTAACTCTGACCCGGCTTGTTCAAAGCCCACCGACATAAGCTTAATAAGTGTCCAAACTTATCAGTTAATTCAGGCTTGGGTTTAGTTGGGCCCAATTTTGAGCCTAAAGTTGAGTTTATGCTGGATTCAAGCTAAAGTTTGTATGACCCAAAAGCTTGGCCCAGATTATATATTTAAATAAAAAAAATTATCTCTAAGAAGTGTTCAAGTACAACTGCTATTGTAATCGGCTTTATTTTTTCACTTCGATCTCTTCAGGTTTTCATCACTAACAAATGCTATATGTTTTCATCATTTTGTCATTGATGTATAACAAGTAGCAGATGATTACCAGGGCTGTCAATGAGCTGAGTCCAGCTAAGGCTCGACTCGTTTGAGCCGAATTTGAGCTATAAAATTAGGCTCGCGAGCCGAACATGATCCCAAAAAAAGCTCATTATTTTAACGAGCTTGAGCTGAGCTTGGGTAGGTTCGGCTCGGTAAAAGTTTAGCTCGGTCTGTATATATGATTATATGTTTATATTCTTATATCTTATATTATGTATTAATATTAAACATACATGTTAACATTTTATTTTACATATAATAATAGTTATCAACTATAATATTAATACAGTTGTATTAATCTAAGCCTTTTTACGATGTCGATTTTTTATAAGCCGAACCTTTTGCGAGCCGAGCTTTTATGAGCCTGAGCTGAGCTGGGCAAAGCTTGGCTTGGCTCGGAGCCTACAATTTTTTAACGAGCCTGAGCCGAGCGTGAGCTTTGCTACAGATTTACGAGCTTAATTGAACTAGGCAAAGCTCAGCTCGGCTCGGCTCGACTCGCTTACAGCCCTAATGATTACAGGAAGCTACAGAACCAGAAGGCAGACCAGATTTTGATTCACAGTTCTGCTACTTCAGTCACCAATCAAAGTGCTTTTAGAATTTTTGTTTCGACATCCTCATCCTATTGAAATAAGCTTATGAAGCCTTGATTAAATCACAAAAATAGTAATAAATAAAAATAAAATAAATATATACATAATGAGCGATTTATATGTGATTCGACAATATGCATCAAAAGAGAAAATGATGTCAATATATATCTTTAAGAATTACATGACTAAAACCCTAATTATCGTATTACATAATCTTAAATGAAACATTTTATCATTAGGTTTCATCTAATTAATATACTAATTATTATTTTTTTCGTATGCAAGGACTATTACTAATTATTTATTTCCAAGGCATTTTTGTTTTAATCAATCCCATCTTTCCTGATGACTCCACTCGTTTCATCACCTCAAAAGTAGAATTAAGGATAATTAAAATAGTTCAAAAAAATATCAAGTGTTTTTTTGAAGTGTTTGGTTAAAGATAAGATATAAAGAAAAGAAAATCAAATTTTGGTGACTTTTCGATGAGTTCTCATATATTCCCGTAAGATCAATTAGAGATCAAGAAAATATATGTTGTGTTGTAAGTTAGGTTGAAGTGTTGGAGATTGTTCTCAACCTTTATTTTATTTTCTTACAAAATCTCAACTTGTTTGGAAACAAAGATTTTAATCCCAAAAGACAATTTTTAAAAATAATAATTTTCTTTCAAAATCTCTATCCCTAACTCTTTCATTTTTCAACCAAACAAGAGAAAGTACTTTCTATAGCATTTTTTTCTCTCTCTCAAAATCCAAGATTCCAAACATAGCCTAAGGGTGGATATCGTCTGAACATGATGGTTGCAGCTGATGCTGCAATGTATGTTCTTGCATGCCATCTGTCCATATACATTTTTCCGGATTTCTAGAAGGTTTATTGAAGTCTAGATGGGTACTTAGCGTGCATCCACAAACGCATGATCTAGACGCATAACGTGCACAGACACACGCTGCAGCAATATTATGCACACGTATGTAGGGTTTAAAGTCTCCGGGATCTTAGATCGGACCGATCTTGATCCGAATCAGTGATACCGGCCAATCCAAAACTTGGATCGTCCTTAAAAAAAAAATTGGAATGGCTGGACTACCTGTCGCCAGACCGGTCGACAACGGATCGGTTCAGGTCGATACCTACTGGATCATTGGTTTTATAAATTTAAAAAAGAAAAGAAAACTTTGGATCAGTGGATCAGTTCGATCCAATCACTGGACCTGTCCGGATCAGTATCAGTTGGACCGATTCGATCCAAAGCCACTTGATACAATAGTTATATCGTGGCTTAGGATCGGATTGGACCGGTCCTGACCGATCCCGATACAGACCGACCAATCCGGTCCAATCCTTGAAACCATGTACGTGTAGGCATGTAACACATATACACACTAAACCATGCACGTGTAGACATATAACGTATACATATACACACTGCGGCATTAGCTGTATCCATCTCGCTCTAGATCAGCAACACATTCTAATTATGTCTCTGCAAGGTTGGGTCGTGAAGATAAGCAACACATTCACGTGATTGATCAAGTTTTTCCCCCTCATGCTTCTTTCGTGTCGGGGATCAGAAAACGAAACTCAAAGACTTAGATGTCCCATCTCACAACCAAAATACAAAAGAAGAACCAAAAGCGGAGAGATAAGAAGATCGGACATGTACTTCACCATCGATCACATTATTTTTTTGATTGCAACACAAAACCCGCCCATCCCATGCATGCAACGTACAGCCAGCTAGCCGTGGCTAGTCAGTCCCGTGTGAAGGACCATGAGTTCGAACTCGAGCTCGTCCCACTTGGTCTCGACCAAACTATCACATTCAGGTGATAGATCGAGTTTTTCCCCTTCATGCTTCTTTCGTGTCGGGATCAGAAAACGAAACTCAAAGACTTAGATGTCCCATTTCACAACCAAAATACAAAAGAAGAACCAAAAGATCGGACATGTACTACACCATCGATCACATTATTTTTTTGATTGCAACACAAAACCCTCCCATCCCATGCATGCAACGTACAGCCAGCTAGCCTGGCTAGTCAGTCCCGTGTGAAGGACCATGAGTTCGAACTCGAGCTCGTCCCAGTTGGTCTCGACCAAACCATCCTGTGTGGGTTGTTGGAAAGGATTGAGTTGCTACGTGTTAGCTTGGAAACGGAAATATCCGGTCCCCCCTCCTTCCCTGGAGCAGTCGAGGGACAAGGATCTTCTGTTATAAAGATCTCTGTTATACTCCTTTTATGTAAATAAGAGCATGAGACGTATCCTGGGGGATCATTGGTGACTTGCAGTTTAAAAACCCTAAGCAAAGGGTGAACCCTAGGGAGCTCACCACTTTAATCAGATTGACAAGTCATCAACTACTGTGTTGGGCTCCCAAGACATGTGTCATACTCCTGTTTACATAATAGGAGCATAATCGAGATCTTCATACCAGAAGATCCCGATTCGCAACCGAGAGCCCTAAATAACGGCTCAACTTGCTTGGTATCTTTGACATATGTGTGTATGTAATGTAAGTACACACACATTGTCAAATTGAACACTGTCACTTGCATTGTCTGATCCTCTGATAAACCACATTACGCCATGTAACCCCTCCATTAAACTCATTCCAATGGGACGGGGGCAGAGCCAAATTTTTTTTCATGGGGGGCCAAACTAAATAAGAAATAATAAAAAATATTACTCTAGTGTGTCTCACCAATTTTAATTGTTTTGACTTTTTTGCCATAAAGAAAGGATGAGAGCAGTTCAGACCATCCAATTGATAAATGATTAGATAGATCACATAGATAATATATAAGCGCAAATAAGTCTCATTATTTATTTTAATTTTTTTTTCAAAAATAATCTCTCATTAATACATGCATAATAGATTTTGTCATCTTATTATTGAATTTTGTAATATATTTAAAATTGTGCATAAGAAAAACAATCAGTCTAGGAGGCTAGGAGAAACATTTTTGTCATATAGAAGATATCTTTAGGGTTGAAATTTGGTCTTTGAGGTGAAATTCATTGTACATTGGACAAGTGTGATTTTTCAAATAAGTTGTTACACTTGAAATTTGTTTCAAAAAGTTTCTAAATTTGGAATGTTTCCTAAAACAATCCAAAAAAAGAGATATACCCAAGTTTTAGATCTAAAAGCATTTGTTATAAAAGAGAAAAAAAAAAAGCACTCTTAAATGGGGGATGTTAGAAAAATAAACAATATTATGCAAAATCAGTAAATAAAAAATAAAAAAGAATAATATTTTTTGATCAATTAATTTGCAAAGGTCTATGTAAAATATTCATTCTTTATTAGACTATTTTTTAGTAGAAAAGATCTTCATTGGAATGAACTCTACAATATAAAAAATAAAGTAAATAATAAATATTAAGAATTCATTTTTGATAATTTTTAAATAAATATTCTTAATTTTAATGGATGAAATTGATGGAGGTCAAATGTATTTTTGTCATATCGTTTTTTAGAGTAGAGACATTATAAGCTTTTTAACTACAAGAATATGGTTGCAAGGGATATTTTAAAATGTAAAATACAAATACAAAATATGATAATATGAGATATAAATAGAAATACGTCTCTCAATAAAAAAAGGTTAAAAATATTAAAACATAAAGGTATAAAATTTTAAGAAAAAATGACAAACAAGAGCAGATATATATATATATATGTGTGTGTGTGTGTGTGTGTGAGAGAGAGAGAGAGATTGTAATTTAAAAAACAATCAAAGTGAGTGTTTATAAAAATAAATGAAAATAAGTATAAAATTGTAATTTTAAAATATATACAAATGGTGTAAGGTTGTAATTGTGAAATCTATGAGTCTAAACTAGTAATTTTAAAATCTCAAATGTAAAGAAAAGGTAAAACTTTTGAGATTGTGAAAATATTGTAATTTTAAAAATATAAGTGTAATATAATAATTTAAAAAACTTTTGGGGTTTGGGGGGACTATATATTGCCAATCTACTCAAAGTAGAGTGGCAATACATAAGGGAGTATGGGAGGCATTTCTTAGGGTTTATACTTTATAGGGTGTGGTTTGTTTAGTATGGAGAACTTTAACTCCATAGATATGGTGGTGTGTAGAGGCTATTAATATTGAAACGGGGTGAAATCAAATTGTGCTTGCTAATTAAACCATTTGAATTGAAATCAAATTAACACACACATATATATATTATATACAAATATAAAGTGATATACCCAATTGAGTTTTGCAAAATTAAAACTAAGAAATAAATTAACCATTTGGGTTTTTCCAGCACACATAATTAATAGTTTGATGTGATTAGGTGATAATATATAGTTGAGAGCATATTAATTAACAGTGCAAGAAAAAGAGCTGATGTCACTTTTTTGTTAAATTGTGTGAGGAGCAATGTTGATTCTAAAATAAAATCCAATCCCTCAACATAAAATGATAAGGGAACGAAAAAATCATTTGAAATGAAATGAACCTTGCTAGAGAGGTAAAGCGATTTCGTAACACATATCCAAACCTTATAATATCAATGGTATAGGTTACCGGTGACTTATTCGTGGGGGTATCTTGTCCACGTGTCTTTCCTTGATTGGCGCTGCAAGGATGACTATAACCATCCTGCTGTAGAGGATTTATAGCCATAATTTTAGGCTTTCCTTTTTCATATTCTACTTAATTAACACTTAAAACAACCCCACATGTCTAATCATGACTATAAGCTTGGTGATCCTACAAGGTTTCACTTCCATCTTAGCACATTGCTATTTTTTGTCTAAATGTAGAATGAGTAGTAGATGATTACATGAGGTTACAGGACAAGAAAAAGGCGGACCGGGAGCCAAAATGTGCACCTTGACTTCAAGGGGCAATAGCTTTGCGCTTGTAATTTGAAATAGCCATTGTAATATATCCAAGAACTTGTATCGACAAGATGAACGGCCCTTAAAACAATTCCGTGGGAATTACCCATGGACTCGTTGCGCCATCAAAATGACATTTTCTAAAAAATTACTATTTGTTTTATTAAGTTTCGATTTAACTTGTTTTAGGGTCTATTGAGTAATAATTTGTTTTGAGAAGTTATTATTAAGTTGTTTTAAGGTATTAGTAAAGTTTTAAGCAAATTTAATTAGTTTTTTTTAATACTATTTTTAGCAATTTTTCCTATTTAAAAAAAATTTAAGACACTAAGAGTCCCTTTATATATAGGAAATGTAAAAGGAGATATTTTTTTTCTTCAAAAATTAATAGAGAACTCGTTTCTTGTTTTCTTTCGTGAAGATTGAAAGTATTTTAGAGTTAGACGGTGATCTTTCCCTTTTAGACCATTATATACCTCACAACAGCAGCCTTACGAGGTGTTGATGTCAATTAAGTCTAACTGGAAAATGACTTTTTTCCACAGATAGAGCTCGCACCACCATGCCCACAATTAATGGAAGGAATTCATTTTGAATGATAAAAGAACTACACCCTTAACTTCAAAACGAGAAGTCCAATAATCCTTTACTAGCTACTGTTATAAACCAGAATAGATTTAAGGTGGCGTTTGACATTGCTTCTATAAGCACTTATTACATCTTATAGCTTATATAAGTACTTGTTAAATTTAAAAAGGTGTTTGGCTGGGTTTTTGGTAAGTGTGTATCCATAATCACTAGAAGAAGACTACTCATAAGGAGAAGCTGCTCTTAGCAGCTTCTCCCAAGTGCTAATGTGTAAGCTATTACAATGTAACCATGAACAGCTCAACCACCACCCCACCACTCCCCCACCCCCACCTCCGCCCCCGCCCCCACCTCATCAGCTTCTTCTAAGTGCTTATGTGTAAGCTATTACAATGTAACCATGAACAGCTTAACACCCCCCCCCC
>JAUPMG010174602.1:0-10520 GCA_031762675.1 Pachysandra terminalis
AGATTTGAAATAATCAAGGTCCCAATCTGGGGACGTCCGAGATCCATATCTCTCATTTGGCACTTCTCTCAGAAGTCAAAGTATCCTCACATGTTACCCGATGGTCCTTCATGAAGGAGCCGTGGTAGTCTGGGGTCCAAGTCCTCACAAGGTCTGATCATGCATGCATGTCCATTACATGAATGATACTAGCAATCAGCTACAAGATATGCTACATATGCATTAAGCGGATGACCTTCACTCAATTAAGATATGTCCATTCATTACATCCATATACTCAAACATGCATAATTGAAATGCAAGTATGGCATTCTATACATAACCGTATCAATTTAAACACGCATTCATCCATAGATTAACTAAGCATGATACACTACGGATCATGCATAGGTATAGGTTCTAGTTTCATTATACTAGTCAATTCACATTCGCATCCAAGTAACATCATTGTACACGATCAAATTATCAACAACCAACACCGTCATAAAATACCAGTATGAGTTCCGAGTGTCGTCCTACTGGGGCATTCACCATAGTACAACCCAGTAACATTTCTCGTACAAGGCCAAGCTATATACAACAATCACGATATCATACAATGCTAGTATGAATTAAATGCTCAAACAAGTGGCACCACAATGACCAAGTAACAAAGGTATAATTGTGTGATTTACCACAATCACACTCCTCATACATCTCTAGTATGAACAATAACTCAATTGATATGGCACAACAATGGGCTAATTCCCAGGTGTCAATCCCCCACTCAAGGGCTCCCAGAAATGCTCAACATTTACTGTCGGTGGGTGCCGTCGGTGCCACCGACCACCCACCGGCAACACAAGAAAAACATATCAAAAGTCTCTGTCGGTGAGTCCGTCGGCGGACCGACGACTCACCAACGGTCTCCTCGGTGGGTTCCATCGGTCCCACCGGCCAAGGGTCTAGACCAAACTATTCACTGTCGGTGGGTTCGTCGGTGTTACCGACCACCCACCGACCAAGTCCAACAAGCTCTCTAAGGGGGTGTCATCAGTGTCACCGACCACCCTCCGAAGGCTACGTCGGCGCCCCCGACGACTCACCGACCTGGTCCAAGGGTCAAACAACAATCTCGTCGGCCAATCCTTCGGTGACACCGACGACTCACCGACGCTCATCGGTTGGTGTAGTCGGTGCCACCGACCATCCACCGATCTCGGTGCTAAACCAAGTCTAAGTCCCTAGGGTGAGTGTCGTCGATACCACCGACCACCCACCTAAGTTCTCCATTGGCGAGTCCGTCGGTGCCACCGACGAATCATCGACCAAGTCCAAACTAAATGACCAAGTCCAATTCCATCGGCGGGTTCGTCGGCACCACCGACTCATCCACCGACGCCGTCAGTGGGTGTAGTCGGTGCCACTGACCACCCACCGACCAACACTCTGAGAAAATCCGCATACTGTCGGCGAGTCCGCCGGCGAACCGATGTACCCACCGACAGGGACACGCCTGCACCTAGCGTTCGTCGGTGAGTGCCGTCGGCGGGCCGACCACCCAACGACGGGCGTGATTTTGGGATTTTTGCCCCAAATCGCCTCAACACATAGGGTTTTCCAATCATCTCCACCTAGGTTAACTTCTAGGGTTTAAACTAGGTCTAAGGGAGGTTAAATTACAAGGAAAACATCACCATAATATCACTCACACAATCATCTAACCATCATGCAATAAATCTAATAAGATCAATAGGAACACATAATCTGAGATTACAGTTAAACCTGAAACATACAATATCCATATCACATTTCAATCATGATTCTCATATTAGAATGATGCTCAAGAACATATAACATCAACACACTACAAGAATTCATTGACATGTAATCAATCAAGGGAAATCCCAAAAATACATAAGCAAGTGTACAAAATACGCTCACCTGGACAACAAATTTCTTTGTGAACGAAAATGGCGGCTCAGCTCGATTTCCTCTCCAGCTAGGTCTCCTCTTCCTCTTGAAGCTCTTCTCATCTCCTTCTCTCTACACAGCCAAAAATCACAAGACAAAATGAGGCTAGGGTTTTAGACTTTGTCTTTTAAACCCTACCTTAAAACCCAAACACATCCCATCCCTCCATTGCCTCTTGGATGGGAGATCAAATCTCAACCATCCAAGCTCATTAAGTGAGCAAGGCTAAGGTGTGGGTCCCAGTACACAACAAGGGTGCACCCAAAAGAAAAGATTGGTTACCAAAATTGATCAACAACACTACCAAAAGTAAGGAAATTACCGTAACTCCCAACGAAGAAAACGAAATTTTTCTGGGGCGTTACAGTAGTCAACCACATATTGTTCCAGTGCGTCTTCAGCACTAACTTCTTTTTCCTATATGAAAGTGTAACTCAGTTAGCAATGCATAAAAAATGATCACAAAATTATAACAATGCAGTTGCTCTAAAATATAAACGATAGTACCTTTACGACTTTACTTTTATTTGAATTCTTTACAATCAATTTAATCTTTGAGTACGTAACGTAAGGAGATTGCAACCATCTACTCTTTAACCTTGTCCGTGCTACTTTATCTTCATCTGGAGTTTTAGGTTGAGAATATTCTTCGTCTCTCAAGGTGGTTGGGTATAAAGATGGTTCGTGGGCGTCCTCACTCATTAACGATCTCCCATAATTGTCTAAAATCTCCTGATCATCATATGCCGGACTTGCTAGGCTAGGTTCGTGTTCAATAATATTTTCAGCTAGCTGTACAAATGGTGTTCCATGATCCTCCTTGGAAACTTCTGCCCTCTCACCTTTGTCCTTAAAACCTTTCAACTGAGAATTGATGTCTTACATTAAATTTTGAGTGTGGATTAAGATTAGTCCATGTGCTGATACTTAGAAAAAGAGTTGCAATTGTTCAAATACATGGACAAAATATGAAAAAATATATTACCTCAACCGTAGTAGAAATAGACGAAACTTTCATTTCGAGACACTTCCTTCTTGTGTCAATATCATTCTTGAATGTCTGTTCAATAAAATAATGTTGGATAATGAGTATAATAATCAGAATTTAAAACTACAAACCAATTTTTAGAATTGAATATTTTACAACCCCACTATAAGATATATGTGCGTGAGTAAATATCATGATTACCTCAATTGTATTCAACAAGCTGCTGAAATAGGCAGGATACTCATGGTCTTTTTCTGTTGACTCAGTCCCGTTTCCAACCTCATCTTCCTGAAGAAGGAAAATGAATAGATAGATAATTTAGGATTTTACTACTTACAAGGCATGTAGTAAATCTAGAAGAAGAGGTTGGGTTTTCATTTACCTTAGCATCCACTTCTTTATCATCTTGATTTTCGTTTTCAGCTTCACAAATACTGTTACCACTAGTAATCCGCTGATTCAAAACCTGTAGTGTGTAAAAATATATTTTACATCTTCTAACTTATCACCAAAAATTGAATTATAAGAAAAGTAAAATTGAACAATTTAAATCTTACTTGTAGAAATAATAAGCAACCACAAATGGACCGATGATCACCTATAAAAGAAATCTGACTAACCAACCATTGAAGTACAAATTTGACCCAATTATACTTGCTAATGTCTTCAAGGTTAGATACATAATGAATTAATTTAAGGCTCACAAATGGTTTCGTGGTTGGGCACAATAATATACCCAAAGTAAACAAAATGAAGGATTTTTTGAAATCCTCATCCACGACATCAATTTGGAGTCAATCCTCTAAGGTGGAAATGGGGATTCCACTTACCGTGGCATGGTAAGAATAGCGAATGTCATCGAAGACGTGTTTGTCGCTAGACGTTGGAACGTCTTCTCCACTCGCTGATAACCCCATGACTTGCTCTATTAACTTTGGCGTGACGTTGACATCCATTTCTTTGATGTTTATGGCACATCTCTCTATGTCAAATGCGGTCACCAAATTCTCACAAAGAGCTCGTTCCAGATTCACTTTTGTGAGAGCTATGAGACGTCCAAATCCAAGCTCCTTAATACAATCTCTCTGCTTAGGAGTGAGCCTTTCTATCAACTTCTAGAAATGCGCCGGCGAGCAACCCATACGGAATACCTGGTAGGGAAACATCACCCATATTTTCTTTCCAATATATTGAAATATTATATGCATTTCATATTCTAAATAAATATTACCTCCCTTCTCGGCTTTTTCGAATGTGGCACTTCCTTAGATTATGCATCCCAATTTTTATGTGATTTTTCAATATATTCATTCTTTTTGTCATCTGGGAGTGCATTCCATGCATCTGTTGCCGATATCTGAGCCTAAAATAACAGGCATATGGTTGATTCAACATTTTATTAAAGATAGAGCAAATAAAAAAAAATCACATTAAGAAGTGTTGACATACCGATGTATTTCTAGTAACATCCTTCTGTGTACTATTGTAGTTTTGGGTATAGTCCATCCTATAAAAGTGAATAAGTAGTTAGTAAGATTGGAAAGGATAACATTGTGGTACTCGGAAGGTAATGATATTGGCTTCCCAAAAAAGGATACACTAACCAATACAACAGCTATGCCGATGGCGGCCACCTAGGAATAGGCTGACTAGAGGAAGCAGTTTTATGTCTGCTCTTTCCTCTTTTTCTGCACACATAACATTTATAAATATGTCAGTTTCAACCATGTCATGCATGAATTGACATATTTCATTTATATGAATCGTAATAGGTACATGACATACCTATTATTTGATCCCTGATTAGTTCGGGATCTTTTCTTAGAGAATTGATCCACCATTTTGTTTTCCCCGATTGAATGTAGGCTTAAAATTAACAAAAAGAAAAAAAGAAAAACAATGAGAGTAAGTATTAAAACACTTTAAAAAAAAAAGTCTACCAATTAACATATTGTTGTGACTTGGACCCAACTAGGATAATTAAAGAATTAATCCTATTTAATCTATTAATTATGCAGTGGGATTTAATGAAAGACTCGGTGTAGGATTGGACCAATTAATAATTAAGTAAAAATATGAGTCTATACCTAATTAATTAAAGATTAATTAATTGGGCTTGACCATTACACAATATGGACCATAAGTTAATATGGACGAATTGGGCCAAACCTTAATAAAAGCCAAATGGGACTTAAGCTGGTAAATGAATTAATTAATAAGATTAATTAAGGAATTAAGCTAGTTAAATAATCCTACGTACATTCTCTAAATATTTGAAATTCAAACTAAAATAAGTTAAATTCAAATACAAGAGATAGAGTTTTAATTGAACTGGGAAACTAGAAGCTAGGAGGAGAACTGTTTCTCTGGGGTTGGACGTCCAAACCAATAGTGAGAGAGAGGGGAGGTTCTGGTGTAGAAGAGTAGCTGGAAATCTAGAATGGGGAGAACAAAAGGAAAGAAAAAGAGAGAATAAGTGAAAGAAAAGAAGAGAAAAGCCTACATTAGGAAGAAGAAGGCTAAGGAAGTGATAAGGAAGAGAGAAGAGGAAAGTGAGGAAGGAGAAGACGTAAAATGGTTCTTAGCTGGGAGGAAAGGATCTAAAAGGAAACAGAAGAAGAAAAATGAAGAAAGTGAGGAAGAAACAGATGAGGGATACGATGTTCATAATAAAAGCAAAGACGATGATGACTGGCCAGGAGATGGAGACAAAGGAAGGTGGATCTTGATGAGACAACACTTGAAAGGGCAAGAGCAAATCGATGAGGGTCGATACTAGGCCTGCAAATGAGGTAGGGATTCCTACGTTTTTACGGTACTTAATTTTGTGGATTGAATCAATGCTATAGGTACAGTTGATTTGTATTCTGGATGCTTAACATGATCTAGGATCTAGATGGATTAGGAACAATGTAAGCATGCTTGTTGATCTCTGTGATTTTTATGTTGCTATGTTCCATATATTTCATTAGTTTATATGATCCATGCTTTGTGTTCAGATCTATGATTAAATGCTAGATATTTAATTGTTGAATCCATGAAAATATTGTGTTTGTTGTTGTGATTTATTTGTAGGATTAGAGACTTATTTTTTGGTGCTAAGAACCTTAGAAATCCTTAGGTTTGATTAGAAGTTTGAAACCCTAATCAAAACCCATATTTTAGCCCAGCTTGTACGTTCAGTAGGTAGCTCGACAGCTACCAAGATACCGAAAACAGGGAAAATGAGGTGCTCTCGGGTCTTGCTATCGAGATTCGGTAGCAGTGCTACCGAGACCTTCGGTAGATCATTCGACAGATATCGAGTAGCTACCAAAATGGGGAAAAATGATGTGCTCTCAGGACATGCTACCGAGCTTCGACAGCTGAGCTACCGAAACCTTCGGTAGGACACTCGGCAGCTACCGAAGTCCAAATGACTTTAAATTTCACGAAGATCCCCAGTGTGTTGTACAGATGCCTATAGGGATGGTTTGTGTGCGAAATGTTTAGATATGGGAGAATAAATAAAAGTATGGGAGAAGGACAAGAATTCAGAATTCTTGGACTGATTCAATGGGAACATGAGGTAACTTGACTCATAGGTGTTGGAAAAAGGTCTTAGGACCTCAATACGAAATTGGTGGGATTAGATATGATTTTGTAGGTTTTGTTTGGTTGAATGGTGCTAATAACATTCAACAAGGACATAGGTGTGATTTATGATTAACTTTCATGATTAATTGTTATGTTAGATAAGGGTACTATGAGTATCCATGATTGTGATGTTTGTGTTTGAATGACTTGAACGTTGTTGTGGATAGGTGAGTATTCCACCGTGGGTGAAGGTCCCTAAAGGCAATGCATGGTACTGGTGTACTCCACCATGGGAGAAAGTCCCTAAATGAAGGTTTGGTAAGGGTGTTATTCCACTATGGGTGAAAGTCCCTAAAGGCAAGTGATTTGATAGGTATTTCTACCCTGGGTGAAAGTCCCTAAAGGCAAGTGATTTGATAGGTATTGCTACCATAGGTGAAAGTCCCTAAAGGCAAGAATTTGACTGGTGTTGCTACTATGGGTGAAAGTCCCTAAAGGTCGTATATATGGTGTTATTCCACCATGGGTGCAAGCCCCTAAAAGAACGGATTGTAAATGTGTTCTTACCGTGGATGAAAGTCCCTAAAGGTCGTATATATGGTGTGATTCCACTGTGGGTGCAATCCCCTAAAAGAACGGATTGTAAAGGTGTATTTCTACCGTGGGTACAAGTCCCTAAAAAGAATGGGTTGTATGATTGTGAGTTGAAATGAGCACATGACTGGACTAGGCCTGGTGACACCTTGCATTGCATTACATCTCATTTCACTCCAGTCTTGCATCATACCTTACATTGTAACGCATTGCATTTGAATTGAGTGTGATGCATGTACATTATGATTCTTGATGTGATTGTGATTGGGTTACATTGGCCGTAGCAAGGTGTGACCTTGTGGATAGGTGAGCTTCTACCGTGGGTGAAAGTCCCTAAAGGCAAGAACATGGATAGGCATGTTTCCACCGTGGGTGAAAGTCCCTAAAGGAAAGGACTGTAAGGGTGTACTTCTACTGTGGGTGAAAGTCCCTAAAAGAATGGTGATAAATGTGGTTTATGATCATAGTGAGACTATGAGTATGTATATGTGTTTGATTGTGTGAATAAGGGGTATTTCCACCGTGGGTGCAAGTCCCTAAAGGAATAGTACAGGAAACTTCTTCCATGAGTGCAAGTCCCTAAATGAATGGTTATGTGCTAGATGTATGGTATATTAGTATATGTTGATTGGTCGTAGCACGGTGGGACCAAGTGGTGCTTGTTGTGAAACATAGTTAGACTATGTGGGTGCTGAGTAACATGGTGGGACCATGTGTGTGCGTGAATGATTGTTTGTTTGGAACATAGTAGAACCATGTGGGAATCTGCTTGAACATGATGGGATCATGTAGGAAATCTTAACATAGTGGGACTATGGGAATTATTATCTATCGATAACTATGTTTGATATGTTGTAGTATTCATGTGAAATATGTTGTTACATGACCATTGTTGTATTCATGCTAGTATGAGATATGTAGTATGATGACATGATAATACATATATGACTGCAATATTATGTGCTGAATGAAATGCATGAAATGAATTGTGTTGGTTTACATGCATGAAAGTAAGTATTGTAGACTCATAGGATTTCTCTACTAGGCTTCGGCTGATCCTTAACTCTACAGGTAATACTAGTTTGACATGCCTGTTTGGAGGAAAGACCCTTTCGGTGTCCAATACCTGATTTTCATGATGGTGTATTCATGTTTTTAATTAACTTGGTTTGACCCCTTGGAGGGCGAAATTTGTAATAGAGATATCTTAGACTTTATTACTTTACTTGTGGGTTGATTGCTCGGCTGGTTTGGTTGGGCAATGGTTTTATTCTAGACCAACTTTCGCTGATTATATCGTTTATTGAGACTCTGATTCAACCAAGTAAGGGTTGATGTTTTGGTTGGTATCCGTATCCACAAGGTGGATCCGAAAGTCGTTTCCTTGGAATCCTCGAGATTCCCATGTCTCGGATTTGGGGCGCGACACACACACACACACACACACACACACACACACACATATATATATATATATATGAATGTTTGCACCAGAAATATGTTATACATGTTTCTTTTTCTAACTTTGGAGAGCAAACAGGAACCATGATACATCAAAGGTTCTGCTCTGACCTAACCTGAATGATTACATCTGTCACACTAGCTACCGGATGTAATCACATAACACTTTTAGGAATTCGCAAACCTACCTTAACATATCCACAAGTCCCACCCTTCTCACCAGGCCTTACTGACCAGGTAGATAACTGTATAACTCATATTTTAGAGAAATGCCATACCTTCCCCCCTTCCTGACTATCCCTTTGTATGATATTCAAATTCTTGTAGGGATTTGATAATTGCCTCTCTAACTTTTTGTAGTGACCCGGACCTAGCAGGGATAATTAAAGATTAAATCTTAAATTAATCTATTAATTATACATTGGAATTTTATGAAAAGCACTTAGTAGGATTGGACTAATTGATAATTAAGTGAAACTATGGGACCATTACCTAATTAACTAACGATTAATTAAATGGGCTAGACTACTAACCAATATGGACTAAACCTTATAGAAGTTGAATTGGGCCCAAAACCAATTAGAAGCCCAACAGGACTTAAGTAGGTAATTATGTTATTAATAAGGTTAATTAAGGAATTAAGAAACACAAACAATCCTATGTATGATTCTCTAATTATTTGAAATTCAAACTAAAATAAATTAACTTCAAACAAATAAAAGAGATAGAGTTCTATTGAAGCTGGGAAACTAGAAGCTAGGATAGGAGAGAGACTGTGTCTTCAGGCTGGGACGTCTGAACCAAGAGAGAGAGAAAAGAAATTCTGGTGTAAAAGCTGTAGAAAAACCTACGATGAGGAGACTAAGAGAAAAGAATGAGAAAGAAGAAAGAAAAATAAAGAAAATAGTTCAATACCGGAAAAGGAAGAATGCTAAGGAGATAAAAAGGAAAAGAGAGGAAGAAAGAGAGGAAGAAGAAGATGAAGATATGGTCATAGGTGAAAGGAATGAGCAAGAAAGTGAAGAAGAGGAAGACGTGGGCTATGATGGTCATGAGGAAAGCGATGACGACGATGACTGGTTGGAAGACGGGGATAAAGGGAAGAGAACCACGATTAGACAATATCTGAAAAGGCGAGAGCAAATCGACGAAGGTCGATACTAGGCACATAAAAGAGGTAGGGATTCCTATGTTTTTATGATATTTAATTTTATATATTCTCAATGCTATACATATAGTTGGTTGTGTATTCTGGTATGTGAGCATGATTAGATCTAGGATCTATATGAACTAGAAATAACAAATCAGGCTGTTTGATCTCCATGTTCACTTGGGATGCTATGTTCATGTGTATTCATGAATTCTTATGAGGATTAATGTGTTTATAATCCATGATTTGATTACTTGTTAGATTCATGAGAATAAACAAGTCTTGTGTATATATATTGTTTGAGAACTATGTATAGGTTCTAGAGACTTGTTTTTGGATTGAGAAGAACTTAAAAATCAATAGGAATGATTAGTAGTACAAAGCCCTAGTTAAAACCCAGATTTTGGCTCAGTTTTTACATTCGGTAGGTCACTCGGCAGCTACCGATTTAGTTACCGAAATCAGTGAAAAGTGTGTGCTCTCAGATCATGCTACCGAGCTTCGGTAGTAGTGCTACTGAAACTCTCGGTAGGTCATTCGGCTGCTATCAAGTAGCTACCGAAATGGGGGAAAAGTGCTTGCTCTCGGGACATGTAATGACCCAATCCCAAATCCCAGACTAAGCAAGATTGGAAGCCTAATTAGCCTAGCTAATTAGACATAATCTTACAAGTGACATAGACTAATGACCAGTGAGACCTTAACCATAGAAGGTTAGACCGAAAATTAACATGAGTTGAAGAACCACCCTGCCAGAGCAGATAAGATTTGATATTAAATAGGTGATTAAGAAATTAT
>JAUPMG010174613.1:0-10520 GCA_031762675.1 Pachysandra terminalis
TTATATTGAGTTCTTTTCAAATTTGGATTCTTTATGATTTACTCCACAATACTTGCAACCGACTCTACACAAGATATTGTAGTAAATATTTTCTCACAAATTGTACAGTTGTACATGATTTAAACGAATGCACCCAATATGAAAGATTTGACAACTGTACAAATATTTGCTTACCAAGATTAATATGAAGCATTGAACTCTAGATCTTAGATCTTTTTGAAATTTAAAACGATTCTATAATATTTCTAGTTTTAGAAAATCTTTTAATCAATTCTTCAATGCTCATACGTTGAAAGGAGAGAATATTCCAAATTTATAAATATATTTAAGTACACATAAGCACATGAGAATATTCTCTTTTTGCCAAAGATGCTAAAATGGACACGTGTACACAAGTATACTTTAACAATCATATAGTTATCTTTTATTTACATGTGAAAGTAAGAATTAGTTTTCTTCTCGATCGATAAGACAATAAAACTATCTTTTTATTTGTTACTTTTTTTTAGATCACACATTTTTTATATTTTCTTTCTTTTTTTATATTGCCAAAGATGCCAAGATTGAAAGTAGAATTCTCTTTTTAACTTGTATTTTGTTAGATTATCTTATCTTTAAGTTTTCTTTCTTTAATTTAGATATTTAGATACATTTCTTTTTTTATCTAATGTATTTAGGATTTTAAAATTTTTGAATGATTTTTAAAACTTATTTAGTAATTTTCTTCTTTTAAAAATTTTCTAGAGTTTTTCTTCAATTTTAGTTTATTTTTAGACTTAAATAATTAACGAAATAACCTTGAATCAGGAGAGAATTGGTACCTAACACCATCCCACCCACTCAAATAAACCCCCCTAACTCAAGTTTTGGTTAGACTACCCCAAATTTCACAATTTTGGTCTATTTGAGATTTAATTGATAAGTGTCATCTATACCTTGACCCAATGGATGGTGGCGACTCTATTTAGCCCAATCGAACTATGGTCCACCCGACCAGGGGGTGATTACAGTTGGCGACTCTGCTAGGGGTTTATGAGTTTGAGCCACAGTTTAATTTTATTTGGCAAATTTAGGATTAATTCTTTTTAACGTTTTTAAGTCCTTTTTATTTTCTATTGGTTTGATGCATGATTTATGTGGTTCAATTGACATGAGATGCTTTGGTGGTTCAATTTGATATGACATGCCTTGAGATGATTTGTGCTAGAATTGGGTTGCTTTATGGTTCAATTTGATTTCTGGATGATGGCTATTTTATGCATATGGTTCAGTTCTTTTTTATAAACGTGGTTAAATTGAATGGTTTGACAGACGTGGTTGATTATTAAAGTGCATGGTTTGATTTCATGTCGTGGTTTGTTAGATTGGCTTGAACCATACCTTAACCTAATGAATGGTGGCGACTCCATTTAAGCCGATCGACTTAGGATCCACCCGACCCAGGAGTGATCACAATACCCATTGATATCGAAGGTCGGCAGCAAATGAAACACAATCTTCAAACTGCAGTTGAACCAGAGATCGAACTTCAACCAATTGAACACAGAACTACCAGCGATCTCTAGAGGATGAAATCAAAGGTCAACAAATGAAACACAACCTTCAAGCTACAGCTAAACCAAGGATCGAAATTGACCTAATTGAGAGGACTACAAATGTAATTGAACTAGCCGCGGGTGACCCAACGAGAACTACAACTGAAATTGAACTAAGAGGATTATAACTGAAATTGAACCAGATGTGTTTGATCCAGAGAGGACTACAACTGAAATTTAACTAACTGAGATATGTACTGACTTCGAGAGGACTACTGAACTAGCTACGATTGACCTAGAGAGGACTACAACTGAAATTGAACTAACTGAGATACCTATTGACACGAGCGATTTTTAGGAGGATTCATCCTCCGATAATGATACTTACGGGAGACTCGGAGTTCATATTCTGCGATTTGAGAAGATAACAATGACGAAATTCAGGAGATCGAAGATTGAGAACAAGATTCACAGAACTTGAAAATTAAATTCTTTGTTATACATGTCACTTGTTATTTTTGATAGAACAGAAATAGAATTATATCATAAACTTATGTTTTTGTAACTAATAATGGTTCTAAATAAATGATGTTGAGTATCTTTTGCATCGGATTTTTAAATGTTTTCTTACATACGGCTTCTTGTTGAGATCTAAAGTATCACTCTTAACAATGTATACATTGTGTATCGATAAACTATAGAAAGATATAATTTGATGGAAATGATAAAAAATGTCTTTTAATAAATGAAAGTTTGAGTTCTTGATAACAAGCAAAGTATTCATTTGGGAATTAGTTGTATGGGTACTGTGATAGAATATTTTAATAGCACCATGGTAACACAAGTCACATTTACAGACAGATCAACAAGATACCTTTGATTTCATATTTTGTAGTGTATACATTGTGTATCATTTAATCTATTGTAAACTATAGGAAGATATAGTTTGATGGAAATGATAATAAAATATATTTTAATGAATGAAAGTTTGAGTTCTTGGTAACAAGCAAAGTATTCATTTGGGAATTAGCTAGACAAGTCAACAAAATACCTTTGATATCATATTTTGTAGTTTATAAAGATGAGTTCTTGAGTACAAGCACAAAGGTCATTCCAAAAATTCCAATTTATAACTCTCAAGTTCACTTTTTTTCATGATAGGTAATACAATAATATTGTCTTAGCTCCTGAAAATGGGTCAACCCCACGTACGCAATTTGCATACGAGTCTAGCAATCAAATGCAGTAGCCAAGGCTAAGTTATATACTTGGGTATACCGTAGGCTCCTTCAAGAATAAGTCAGTTTGGGGACCCTCTAGAAAAGGTTGGAGGGGGTGGAAAGAGAGCTTGTTATCCAAAGGTGGCAAATTGTCCTTTATCAGAAGGTCTTTAGCCAATCTCTGTACTTTATGTCCATCCTTACATGGTAGCTTAGATTGGAATACCTCCTCCAAAGAAGATTCCTTTGGGGCGAGTCAAATGGGAATCATTATTTCCACTTAGTGGAATGGAGGGTAGCGTGTCGGTCCAAAAAGGAAGGGGACTTGAGTATTAGATAGATCATTAGTAAAGTTTAACAAGACCCTGTTAGATAAATGGCTTTGGAGATTTGGAGAAGAGATGAGTAGTTTGTAGAGACATGCGAGAGGAAAAGTTTGAGAATTCTTCTGGACGTGGGAGTCGGAGGCATGTACGGTTGTATGGGGTGGGAGTTTGGAAGGCTATAAGGGTTTAGTTTCATAGTAGGAAAAGGTGGGAGGGTGAAGTTCTGGGAAGATGTATGGTCTCGAAATTGGTATCTCATGGAATCATTTCCTAAATCTATAGAGTGGCTTCCAATAAGGTGTTAGGGTGAGAGATGTAATGATGGAGGTGGAGTGGGAGGCAATTTGAACATTCAACTTAGAAGGTGGTTATTTGATTGGAAAATGAATTCAATGACTTGTCTACTACTTTGCTTAAGCAGTTGGAAGAGGGAGGGATTGAGGGAAGAGGATTCTAGGAGGTGAAAGTTTGATGGATCAAATTGTTTCTTGGTTGGATCATTTTACGTTCATTTAAGTTCAGTGGGAATTGCTTTCGGACCAGGAAAAATGATTTGGTGGGTTCTTATTCCTTCAAAAGTGGCTTTCTTCATGTGAACTGCTGCACTCAATGAAATCCCTCACGGTCAATCAACAATTGTTAAACACCAATTACTCTAAAAGCTCAAGTTGTTAGAAGAACAGTACAACAATTTATACTAAAATGGTTCACGTGCAGGCTCCACACAGAAACAACACATCCATGGGATAACATAGGGCACCGAGGCAAATACACATCTGCACGAGAACACATTCGTGGGAGAACAAACACACAAATACCTACCCCCCCTCCCCCACATATAGAGATCTTTCCCTGTAGATCCAAATTCGTGTGCATCAAAGTACATGATCCGGGTCGTCTACAACCTTCAAACTTGTTTTTACTATCATCATTACTCTTCTCGATGCTCTTGCGATTAGGGTTATCAGGTTTTGCATCACCACTCTTCCACTTGTGATTTGTGAATGAAAGCAGCCAAGATTATCAATTCATCATCAACAGCTTAGATGCTATACTACTACTATAGATTTGTGTGATTGAGATGAATATCACTCTAACTTTAATTCTATTACAATATATCATTAACCTACACGGGTTAGCTCAACTGGCAAACTCTCCTGCTCAGGAACTGGAGGTCTAAGTTCGAGTCATCTAGACTTACCTGATATATGGTCCTTGTAAGTGGGGTGATGTATCTAGAGTTTACCCTGCCCCCACTAAGTGGGGTCGGGGGTTCCACATCACAAAAAAAAAAAATATATATATATATATATATATATATATATGAAACATCACACTAATTTTAATTCTATTGCAATATATCATTAACCTAATATATATCAAAATTTCCTTACAAAATAATCCATTAACCAATTTCTCAGTTCACATCATTAACAATAATATCACTAACATTGATATCACCTACTTCTTATTGCCATCTTAAGGTGAAGCAAATTGACTGATTGTCATTGAAATTTTGTGTATTTTGTATAAACAAAAGAGAGTTGTCAAAATATTGGTAATTCCATCAGTCATAGGCATTTAAATGATGAAAATGGCATCTTTTCTAAATTAAAATGATGAAAATGCCCATATATTGAACAAGATTTCAGTGTAGACATTCTTGTCACTTGAATGTCTGGAAGTGCTGGAAACACTGTACAATCACATATACTTAAAAATTCATTTATAATACAGTCCCACCATGAACAATCAGCTAAAATACCTTATTAGGTGGAAATTTCTTGTTATCTGACAAGCAAGTTGAATACATATATTTACAAATGAATAACTTTTCCCAAACTAATCACAAGGACCAGTTAACACTGCAGACTTGCAATTGTAAAAAGATGAACAAATATGAAGCAACAAATTATTGATTCCTGGTACAGAAAATAAGACAATCAGAGATTACACACAATGGCAAATACTGTATTACACGCTAAGATTGGGGCGGAAATCCAAGCTAGCAAATGGCTTAGTAAAATCATCATAACATGCCATTCGAATACGTTCTGGAGTCGCAGGACTATCAAGAGGAAACCAGCCATCACACCCCACCTCTGCTCTTGCAACAATAATTGCATCCTTGATGGCAAAAAAGACTGATGAGGCAAGAAAGAATGGAGGTTCACCTACAGCTTTAGATGAATGAATGGCCTTCACATTTGGAACACCCTGTCATTTAATAGAGAACACCAAAAGCAATACTAGTCAGGTGATAACTTGGTTAAAATCCCAAATTGGAACAAAGAGACCAACATCGCTAAGGTTTTCTAAGATATATTCCAGAGCCAGGATTCTTTTGTAGGGGGGCCGAGATTTAACAAAAATTTGGTTTTCGGTTTGACAAAATTAATGCTAGTTTCTATATTATACATACACATATATAAATAATATATATAATCTACTTCAGCTCGGTTTAGTCGAAGCCTTAACCGTAAAACAAACCAAATTAATTCGGTTATTTATTTTCTAAATCATAACCAAACCAAAATGGAAAAACAAACAAACAAACAAACAAACCAAACGGACTTTTTAGGTTTGGTTTGTTCGGTTTTCGATCAATTGACACCCATAGTGTGAAGGAGGATACAAAAGTGAAAAAAAATTATTGAAAGAGGGCAACAAAAAACTCAAGGAGGGCAAAAACAAAATTTCACAGGGGCCAATTTGTAACATGTTACAAAAGCAATTGCCAACTTTAAAATTTTTAAAAAATTGAGGGGGGCTGTTGCCCCCTCTCACCCTTATGTAGCTCCCATCCATGGGTCTGGGCCAACTCGCAAATTTACTTACTGGATAATATACCAAAAAAATCACCATGTAGTGCTTAGAAATAGACCAAAATGCTTCAGTAAATTTTTTCTCCGGCATGGACCTCAATCTAGAATCATGTCAATGTTATCAAGTTTGATTGCTATCAAGTTTGTAATGTCTGCATTTGTATTAAAGTTTGATTAATCTAAAAGAAATTCTGTGATGACACTTAAAATAACATACCTCATACATTTTTATGCAAGAATAATCATTAAATGGTGTGCAATCAACATCAACTTAAGATATTCTAAAACAATATCCGAGATTACAAAAAAAAGCCACACCACGAAGTAAAAAAGATAATAGGGTAAATGACTTAGTGATGAACTATAAGCTTGCCATTCTAGTGAATATGTTTGATCATTTATTATATGATGAAAACATATATTTTCCTTAGATGATTTAAAAGATGCATTCTATTTTCTTTTTTCTTTTTATCACTAAAAAAAATGAAAAAATAAATAAACACCTTAGGAATATTTTGCACGGGGGAAGTTCCAAGAAAAGAATAATTATAGAATTATATTATAATAAAGCCAAAAAAAAAAATGCACTTGAGAGATGTCCCTATGGAAGTCAACCTTCGAATTCACGAATTTACCATGAAAATAAAGATAAGAAATGTAACGTTTCAGTCGAAGTTAACTGAAAGGATGAAAATCTTTGACTCATAGTTTTAACCGAGTTCTAGTAGTTTTAAGACTATTAAAGTTTAGCCAGGATTGCTCAAAAGTGGAATTTGGCAATGGATTATTAGGAACAAGTCAGTAAACATGAACATCAAAGTTAGCATGAAGACTCGCATGCAAAAAGAACAGATCATACAAGGTGGTCAAGAAATATGTTAGATGGTAATTTTGCATGTAATAGATGAGGAATAATCTTGCAATGGACCTACAGGAGTTGTGAAAAATTTGCTTTTATCAGGATTAGCAGTTTCATCCCGGCAACAGTTCCTCGAACTAGAGCAAAATATTCACCCTTAAAAAATTTATTATCCCGTTCCAATCATGACATAATTTGAGCATCTTCATTTGCAAAGTAATTCAGCATATATTTCTCTGAAAATGATTGTAATATGAAATACCTTTTTATCCTTCTTATCATATATAAAGTTATAAAGACTCCGAGACTTCCCTCAAACAGAATATATGATAACTGAAGCACAGAAGGGGAAAGAAATAAATGGAATTCCAAACTAAAGAAGTAACAATTCAAAAATTACTTGGGCATGATCTAAGTATGCGTTTACATAACAATTCACAAATTACTTCGGCATGATTTAGTTATGTGTTTACCTTCAGAAGTGACACATTGAATTTGTGCGGCGTATCATTCACAGTAGGAATTTTGTAATTTCCAGGCCCACGAGTGTATAGGTAGCCAGGTGGAATCCACTTGTGCCCTGCATCTCCCCATTTTAGCTCTTCCAGAGCAACCCATCCTAAACCTTGTATAAATGCACCCTCAATCTGGGGAAAGAACATTACACACCACATCAATAGAAGAAATAACTTCTCTATATAATTTCACAAAAGCAAGGAAAAGAATTTTTGAAAAGAAGATCTTGTAACCATGCCATCAGAAGAAACAACGAGTTCCTATAAGTTCATTAAAACAATTTTAGAAAAGGAAAGAAAAAAAGGAATAAGTTCCAGTTAATATGATGTAGGCACATTCACTGAATTCCTACATGAGAGAGAGAGAGAGAGAGAGAGAGAGAGAGAGAGAGAGAGAGGAAGAGGCTAGGTGATGGATTAGGTCCTCGACTAGGGAGAGAGAGAGAGAGAGAGAGAGAGAGAGGAAGAGGCCAGGTGATGGATTAGGTCCTCGACTAGGCAACAAATATTTTTTTATTTTATCTTTTTTAAAGGAGCCTATTGATTAAAGTGCAAGACCAATGTTATCAAATCGCCTAGGAGAGGAAGAGGCTAGGTGATAGATTAGATGCTCGACTAGGCAACAATTATTTTTTTATTTTATTTTTTTTTAAAGGAACCTATTGTAATTAAATGGCATATATAGCATTTATGAATAACAGAATATGCCAGTTATTTAAAACAACAATTAACATAACATGATTTCTACCAATATAGGCTAACACGATGAGAAATCATAAAAAAAACTTACTAAGGTTTGAATGAAATAAAATCCAATCAAAAACATCAGGTCAAAGAATCATGAAAAAAATGGATTGGTGGTATATAACCAAAGTGATCCACCAAAGAATTTAGACCTCATAAGTTTAGGGCCTGAGATTAAGACAAAGACGGGGAGACCCAACCATCACATTGGAATATCATGGACCAACAATGAATTACAAGAAAAGTGACAAATCACTAGGAAATATATGCATTTGGTTACTAGACTTTGAGTGGCAACTCAAAACTCTAGTAGAAAACAAGGCCTTCACCTTGAGCTTTTTTCAAACTTGGACTTTCAGACTCTAGTATTATCAACTTTTGAAGGTAAGAGCAAATAAAGATTTCTAAACAGATTGAGAATTTTACTTGTTAGTCACATTGGTAAAGTTACTAAACCCAATGGACGCATCCAAATTAACTTCTTGGTGAACAGTATAACACTAGCAGGAGTAATAGAAGAAAAAGCGTCCATATGTAGGATAGTGAATGTCTATCATATGGATACCAAGGAAACATGGATAAGTTTGTGGATGGATAGCATTGTCACAATGCTGGCAAATCTTAACCCATCTTTCAATGATTCCAACTAAAGGGTTTTGGTATTATAATGTTATCAATGATGTGACTTGTGAGTCCCTTCATTCCTCACTCTAAATTTAGATTTTTCTTGAATGAGGCAACAGAAAATCCTAGTGTCTCCCATGAAATTATCAAAACTTTTCGACAGTATAGCTTGCCAAATTCAATGAAGTTAAGAATTGTGGACACATAATACCTGACCAACATCAATAGCTGGATTAATAGAATATCCAAGATCCATGACAATATTCGCTGTCTTTGTATGGAAATCTCCAGTCAAGGTGTCGATTTCAACTTCTGCAAAAGCAGCTCCATATGTGAAGTATCTGAATGGGTCCCCTTTAGCAGTCTTCCAATCAAAGCCAATATCAGGTGTAATGTGAAAACCATGAGCAGAAAGGTCTATTCGCTCCATATGGCATGCTCCTGCCAACTGAATTAGAATTTGTCACCAAACACAATACAGAAAGCTTATTAAAAGTGAAAATTAATCAAAAACCACACTAGGAATAAACAATATTTGCATTTTACAATTAAAAGGAAAGATATATATATATATAATGTGATAACCTAAGGAAAATCTGAAAGACAACCCACTATTGTTTTTGAACTTCATGGATTGACTTCTGATCTGGAAGAGCCAGCTGAAGCAACATGATTATCAAGCTGATTTGAACTGTGTGGAGAGAGATAAATTCCAGAGTGTTTGATGACATTGAGTCTCCTTTTGAACTGGTGTTTAGAAGGATACTTTCGAACCTGTTTTTTCGGTCTTCTTCATGTTTGGACAGTGGAAGGGATGGTGGCCGGGACTCATTTTTGGGTAGCATTTCTGGTGGGAGTTATTGATGACTAGGGTGCAGTTTTTGGGAAGGGTTGGATTTGGGTTGGGGTTGGGGTATACAATTCATATACATAAGTTTCTTTTGGTATACTTGTAACTATCTTTACATAATTCATACAATTACACTTTACTTATATATATTAAAAAAAAAAACGACTCCTTCCAATCAACCAAATATATAACAAACAAAAAAGGAAAAAAGAAAGAGAGAAAAAAGAAAAGAAAAGAATAGAGATTTATATGAAGAAATTCAACAGATCCTCGGGAGACCTAAGCCCCAAATATTATGAATCTAACTTCACAAAAGCTTGCATTTGAAACCTACTGCTACTACGGAGAAACAAACAAAGAAAGAGGCGATAGAGGTCCATTTTCTTTTCACTAGGTTATCCTGTAAATACTGGAGCTTTTACAAAGTCAGTATTTTTCAACAGATTCTCCACAGGTGAAATAGCATCGTGCAAAAACCCACAACAGTACCAAGACAAGGATACTCCTCGCGTCAACATTGTAACTTGTCCCACGTATATTTTCCAAATTCTTCATCTTTTTCTACCATTCATTTTCCAAAATATGTAAAAACAATTTGTTTAATAGTTATTTTCTCATTTTTATATCTTTAAGATACATAGAAAATGCGTATTTTTGCTGGTTTCCCCCCGTAAAATTTTTCCCAACATTTTTCCTTGCACATTTACTTTTCATTTTTCCCTCAGTTAAAATTTCTGCTCTCCTATTACGCTCTTTGTTGCATTATCTGAAGAAGTAATATATAAACGAAAAAATGGTAACCATTTTGCTCTAAGAAAAGAAGGTCCACTTCAGCAATAGTTCATTTCAGTAAGAAAGTGAGGCTCTGTTGAGTAATTCATAATTTCAATTACCTCAGCAAAAGAATTGAACTGATGTCTTAAGGCAACAGGCTCTATCCGTGCCTTTATTTGTTCGCAAGCATCTAAAACTGCAGCTCCATACATATCCGAACTTGCAGAAGCTGCTGTGGGTGATGCATT
>JAUPMG010174624.1:0-10520 GCA_031762675.1 Pachysandra terminalis
CGGAAATGGAGGAGGGTTAGGGTCTCCTTGCTCTCTTAAACACAATTTTTTTCTTTCCCTTTTTCCTTTGCAATTTTCTTCCTTTTATTTTTTAGATTTTTTTCCCTTTCCTCCCCTTTTTTGTTTTTTTGCTTTTTGATCCATCCTCTTTATTGCAGCAATCGGATTACTTCATCCTCATCTTTCAATCTTCATCTTCCAATCTAATCCCTTCTCCTTTCTTATCTCTATTTCCTTTCTCCCTTATCTCCTAACCTAAGAAGAAGGAGAAGGAAGGAGAACCCAATACGGGTTCTTCTTCTCCCTTTTATTTATTTTTATTTATTTTATTTATTTATTTATTTTTATTTTTATTTAAAACCTAATCTAAACCTAAACATAATCCTAATCCTACTTAGCCTAATCTGGTTTCCTAAAAGCACTCCTAATCTATACACCTCATCCTATTTACCCTCCTACCTTTATCCTTTCAATTATTTGACACATTTTTAAAAAAATTTATCAAATACCTAAAATACCCCTCTCACCACCAATCTCAGATTTTGACTAAATTACAACCCTTGGAAGAATTTCACATGAAAAGATCAAATCCAGATGCGAAATATTTTTCTGATGCCCAGAAGTCCCAAATTTGACCCAAAACGATATTAGGGGTAAAACGGTCATTTTCTCATATGATCTCGAAACTAGGCGATAATACATCCGTTGAAACTCCTTTTCTGCCTAGAATTCAATTATGATGCTAGAAATAGATTTTAGTGAATGACGAAGCGCATGGGGTTCACTAAGGGTATTTTGGTAATTTCATTGATTTTGGGGTTTCAGTGAGAATTTTAGCTCAGATGGATTTGTGAATAAGAATTAAGATTCAGGTTAAAAAAGATGCCAAGCTTAAGCCTCCAGAAGCTGCAAAGATCAAAAAGCAATTATCTTTCTTGCAAATTGGGGTGTTTACACTCCCTACAATAAAACAGTTGGTCTAATTAACCTCATCCTCTTCAGTTCATCGAATTGTTCCTTGAGTTCCCTCAGTTCCACTGGAGCCATATGGTAAGTAGCCAGTGAAATGGGACTTGTGCCTGGCACTAACTCAATACAAAACTCTACCTCCCTTAGAGGTGGTAGTCCTAGTATCTCCTGGAACACTAGAGCAAAGTCTTTCATTATAGGAATTTCCTCCAAGGACCTTTCCTTACTTTCCTCCAATAAGCCTAAGAATTCTGCTCGATACTTATCCTTTAGACTTCCCCGAACTGTTATGTTTTCATCTCCAAGAATTTTAAAAGTAATGTCCTTCCCAAAACAATCTACCTTAGCATGATATGCAGCTAGCCAATCCATGCTTAAGATGATATCAAAGTTCGACATAGCTAACTCCACTAAATCAGCTTCAAAATTCAGGTTTCCACCCTTATAACACAATCTAAATAGATTTGACTAAGTTTGATTGTTCCCGCAATTGGGTTTGCTATACATAAGGGTTTACTCATTGTCGATGGTCTAATACCCAAAGCATGCATAAATTGTGCCGATATGAATGAGTGTGAGGCACCTGAATCAAACAATACGTTTGCAGGAGTTTGAGATTGTAAGTGTACTTTCCACTACTGCATTAGTGGCATCATCATCTCCTAGGATATTCCATTCAATCAAGGCATGAACTTGCCCTCGAGGCGGTGGTCGATGGTTTATTCCCTGTCCTTGTCCTTCGACTTGAATCCTCTCACGACAATCCTTCTTGGTATGCGCATTCTTTCCTCAATAGAAGCAGGTTAAAGGTGGTCGTTGCTGCAAGTATGGGGTAGCAATAGGAGGTCCAACTATTGTAGCTGGTTTAGTCACAATAGCTCTCGGATAGTCATCTGTTCTGATTCTCTTCTCTCCCCTTTGTGGTTGGAGCTGGAATCTTCCTCTGTCACCACAGAAAACATCTTTCTTCGGAGCATTCAGATCATTGTCCCTCTCCACTCTACAGGCACAATCAAGGGCTTGTGGATTAGTCTTAAACCCTAATGTGGTTCCTTAGATCTGATGTCTGGCCTCAGTCCTTCCTCAAATTTCGCAGCCTTATCCTCCTCTAGAACCACCATGTGGGATGCGAAATGAGAGAGCATGCAAATTGGCCGTCATACTGACCCACGGTGTGAGAACCTTGTTCCGGTTTAAGAAACTCTAGAGCCTTAGACCTTTTGAAGCTGCTAGGAGAATAGGTCTTGTAGAATTGACTCTTGAATTCCTCCCAATCATTCACTTCCCCTTGAGTTCTTTCACCATCTCCCACTAATGGTAGGCTTCCTTCTTCAACATGAATGCGGCCAAGAGAACCTTCTGATTACCCTGACATTCCATAGCTCGGAACATCGTCTCAAGTTCCTTTATCCACTCTGGAGCCCACATCGAATCACCCCTTCCATCAAAAGATGGTGGTGCCAACTTCTAAAATTTCTCTAACCACGACATTCCTCCTCCTTTTCTAGGAACTACTTGGGATTGCCTTATCGTTTTTCCCTTTGAAAAGATGCGGCCATATCTCCCAGCACTTGATAAATCCTAGTCATTTGAGGATCGGCATCCCCTCTAGATGATGCTTGGTTTCTCCTACCTCCAATCATCTACACACATGTAACAAGTCTCTAAGTATGACACAACATTTCTAGTAGGTACATATGTATACATATACACTCATACATAGGCAATAAACATACCATACAAGTAAACATATTTCATACAATATCTTTTATAGATAGCACACTTCAAAAAATGCACAAATGTGGGTCCTAGGTTAACATGTTTCTATGTTCATATCCTCAGATTTCACTATACCCATTTCTACTACTCTCTTCACCATAGGTAACCAAGAACCTCGAGCTCTGATACCAATCTATCACGCTCTGAATCTGAGATATGGGATCTCGAGGATTTCAAAGGAATTGACCTTCGGATCCAATCAATGGATGCGACTGCCAAACCAATCATATTCTTAACCAATATCAATATCAATATCATGGTTACACAGAACATACTATACAAACCAGCGAAAGTCTGATAAAATTTAAAACCTTAGTAGTGCCAAGACAATAAAACCCACAAAGTCTAAAGTACCCACAACCATTAAATGATTACAACCACATAGCCCACAAGGGGTCAAAAGCATGAAATAAAAAATAGTCTATAAAACAATTCTGCACTCTAGAGTCCTTCTAGCATGTTCGAATCACTCGAGGTGTTCACCTGTTACATCAATAGGAATGAGCTTACGAGCTCAATAGGAAAACTCCATAACAATACTATATATACTTCCATAGTCATATGAAAAAATGATTCATTCATGCAATTTTAAAAAAATAATTCATGTAAGTAATCCACTCACAATATCCTTATCATGCTTATAGTCTATTATACACACACACACACACACATATATATGTGTGTGTGTGTGTGTGTGTATGTATGTATGTATACAAGATTCCACAATCTCATAATTATATTCAATGCAACAAGTATCATAATCAATATTCGAGACCCTGTTATGTTATAATACATCATCATGCTGTAACTTCTTACATGATATACAACTAGTCCACCCAAATAAACAATATTTCATTTCCATAGAGATACAAGATATGCCAAGTGAATGGTGAGTGAAATGATGTATGATGTATGATGTATTGTATAATGTATGATGTATTGTATGTTGTGCAATGCATCATATGATATGAGTGTTTGTTTGATGTGACGCATTGCAATGCAAGGGTAGTTAGGCCAAGCCTTACCGACAGGACAACAACGACGACCAAGTACCTGTTAGTAATCATTGCTTTCAAGGAATATATACAACCCAAGGTAGAATGCCACCATCTTTCCTTCTAGGGAATATATACAACCTAAGGAAGAAAATATACCATCTTTTGTTTCAGGGAATGTATATAACCCAAGACAAGAAATATGCCATCTTTCTTTTTAGGGAATGAGACCCATAGGTAGGATAAGCTACCTTCTTTCTTTTCAAGATCTACCCAAGGTAGGAAGTTCACATTTACAAACACAATCAAGCAGTACATAGATCTTATGTTATGCACAGCACAAGGATCACCAGAGCACGCCTTAAACATCAATATCAACATTATGCAGTTCTACAAATAATGAGAGACATAATCACAATTTTCACAGAAGTTAATCAAATTAAGACCATAGTACAATCGGATTTCATCCTTATCATTCAAGTCATGATACAACCATTAAAATCATAGAAGTACATATTATTACAGCATACGCAATCAATTCCATATTAAAACTAGGTAGTTTACACAATTTATTTCACAAAATCTTGTATAGGCATTTCACACACAAACCAATTGCACACACACACACACTCTAAATGGCTTCATGGGGCTTCCAATGAAGTTTCACCTCGACAGGTGCTCGGCAGTTGCCAAGCTGCCTGCCAACCCCTCTCGGCTGCATGCCTCGGTAGCTGCTGAGGCTCAGTAGTAGGTCTAGCAAATTTGCGTTGCTCGGTAAGTACCTCGGCAACTGCCGAGCAGGAAAAATCAGCCTAGAAAGTGGTTTTCTCCATAGGGCTTCATGCCCAAACATCCAAACATTCAAATTTGACAGTTTTAAACCTAAAAATCATATTTTAGACTAATACATACCAAGTTAACATCCGATAATCAAAACTTAACCTTCAAACAAGACTAACATGATATTTCACCAAGTTCTCAATTATCAAAGTTCATAGATCGTATAATTCAACCATCATTAACATGATCTTCATAAACATGGAGAAATCATAGATCACTTGCTAATTTCAACCACATACAAACCATGATCCTATATGCATTATTCTGTAACCTTATCACATACTATGAACATGCCTACCAGAGAACTATGGAAATTCGTACCTCTTTCATGGTTGGATTTTTTCTGAACCTTGTTCACTCGGATTTGCTTGAAAGAAACTTCCTTTTGCTTCTTCTTCGTCTTCTCCTGCTTCCTTTGTTCCAAATTTCAGGAATTCTATTTTCCCTTCTTCTTTCCTTCTTTTCCTTGTTCATTCCTCACCCTCCTTCGTGGTTATTCTACCACTGCCTTGTACATAGAAAGATAGAGTTAGTGGGGCTTTCCCTCCACCAATGGATTCAACTTAAGTGAAATGTAAAAATTGTCCTTACCTCCCATTCTATAGGCCAAACGACCAGCCCATAGTGCATGATCAATTAAGCTTTGGGGCCCACGCCCAAATCTCCTGAATTCAAAAAAATTTCATAAGTTACCCACTAATCCCACTAAATTATAGTTTAGTTCCGCCAATGTATTTGCAATTAACTCCTAAGGTTCATTTAAATAATTAAATAGGTTTCAACCATTAGATTAAAGGTGTGGGTCTAGGTCACTATAGGGAATGCTTTTGACGCCCCGCTGCTCTTGGGATATGGTGACAGCGGTAGTAGTCCTCACATGACTAAACTGTAATTATATGCTTTATTTTCTTGGCACCACCTCACCCGCAGGTAAGGAATGCCTTTGACACCCCGCTGCTCTTGGGGTCTGGTGACATTGGTAGTAGTCCTCACAGGACTTAACAATAATTATATGATTTATTTCCCTTGCACCACCTCACCCGCAGGCGGGGAATGCCTTTGACGCCCCTGCTCTTTGGGTCTGGTGAAAGCGGTAGTAGTCCTCATAGGACTTAACCGTAATTATATGCTTTATTTTTCCTGCGTCACCTCACCCGCAGGCAGGTACTGCCTTTGATGCCCCTTGCTCCTGGGGTCTGGGGACAGCGGTAGTATTCCTCACAAGACTTAACTGTAATTATGTGCTTTATTCTCCTTGCGCCACCTCACCCGTAGGCGAGGAGTGCCTTTGACGCCCCTACTCCTGGGGTCTAGGGACAGCCATTGACACACCCTGCTCCTGGGGTCTGGTATCAGTGGTAATTGTCATCACATGAATTATTTATTTGAATTTAAATAAATAAATAAATAAACAATTTATTTACCTGGTGCCACCTCACCCGCTTGGAGTCAGCTTCCTTTGCCGGTACTAATCATCATTGGATTAGGATTCTACCATTGGTGCGTATATCCGTCTTATCGTGCTGACTAGAGATTAAGAATTCTCTCTCTCTCTCTCTCTCTCTCTCTCTCTCTCTCTCTCTCTCTTTTACTACTGTTACTGCGGTTCAATCTTTCTAGAATTGCTGTTGTCATTAGAGCCGATCTTCATAGGATTAATCTTCTCCTTTTTCTTTTTTTGTTTTGTTTTGCTATTGTCATTCATCCTTCCCAGAACTGCCTATGACATTTTGGACTGAATCTCACAGGATCAAATTTTTTTTTTTTTCTATTACAGTTCATCTTCCTAGAACAACTTTGTCATTTAGATTGATCCTCATGAGATCCAATTTTTCTTTTTGCTTTTTCTTTTTCTTGTTACCTCAGTTCTTCCTTCCCAGCATTGCCTTGTCATTTGGACTTATCCTCACGGAATCATATACTTTTTTTCTCTCGTTTGTTTTTGCTATCGCAGTGCTTCCTTCCTAGAACTGCTTTAATATTTTGAGTTGATCCTCACGGGATCAGATTGTATTTTTTTCTCTCTTTGTTTAGCTATCACAGTTCTTCCTTCTCGGGAACTGCCTTTGTCCTTTGGACTAATCTTCACAGGATCAATTCTCTTTTTTTTTTTCTTTTTCTTGCTATCGCATTTCATCTTCCCGGAATTGATTTGTCGTTAAGACTGATCCTCATGGGAACAAATTCTTTTTTTTTTTTCTCTTTTTTTTAGCTATCGCAGTTCTTCCTTCCTAGAACTGCCTTTGTCGTTTAGACTTATCCTTATGGGATCAAATTCTCTTTTTCTTTTTCTTGCTATCGCAATTCATCTTCTCGGGACTGCTTTGTAGTTAAGACTGATCCTCACTGGGTCAAATTCTTTTTTTTTTTTTACTGCTATCGCAGTTCATTCTTCCTGAAATTGTTGCTGTCGCTAGAACTGATCCTCACGGGTCCAATCTTCTTCTTCATTTTTTTTTTCTTGGGGTGTCTCTTCCCAGTTCATACTAGGGACTAATCCTCCTCAGGACCGATCATCCTCGGGATCAATCCTCTTCGGGATTGATCATCCTCGGGACCAATCCTCCTTGGGATGAATCCTCCTCGTGATCAATCCTCCTCAAGACCGATCCTCCTTAGGACCAATCCTACTCGAGATTTTTCTGAAATCATCAATAGCTAGTCCTCCTCAGGATTTTGCTGAAATCATCAATAGCATGTCCTCCTCGGGACTTTGCTGAAATCATCAATAGCAAGTCCTCGAGACTTTGCTGAAATTATCAATAGCTAGTCCTCCTTGGGACTTTGCTGAAATCATCAATAGCTAGTCTCCTTGGGACTTCGCTGAAATCATCAATAGTTAGTCCTCCTCAAGACTTTGCTGAAATCATCAATAGCTAGTCCTCCTCAAGACTTTGCTGAAATCATTAATAGCTAGTCCTCCTCATGACTTTACTGAAATTATCAAAAGCTAGTCCTCATCAGGACCTTCCTGAAATCATCAATAGCTAGTCCTCCTCAGGACTTTGCTCAAATCATCAATAGCTATTCCTCCTCGGGACTTTGCTGCAATCATCAATAACTAGTCTTCTTAGGGATTTTTCTGCAATCATCAAGTACTAGTCTTCCTAGGGAATTTGCTGCAATCATCAATAGCTAGTCCTCATCGAGACTTTGTTGAAATCGTCAATAGCTAGTCCTCTTCGTGTCACGCCCCGGATCCAAGATATGGGATCTTGTGGATCCACATGGGATTGACCTTCGGATCCACACAATGGATGCGGCTACCAATTCAATATATACAAAGCCAATCCCATGGCTCCACAGAGCATTACCAAACAAACCAGCAGAAGTCTGACAAAATTAAAACCTTATCCAATATCCAAAATTTCAAGCATCATAAAAGAATTCAATAAAACCAATTACTAAATAGAAATAAATGTCAACATTGTTCTTTCCCTCATGGGTCAAACCAAACATAACGAATCTAAAATTCTCGGATAGCAACGCCATCCTCCAAGTGTTCCACAGTATTATACTCTTCCTCCCATGGATCACCCATTGATATCCACTTCATTCAAGAAATGCACCTGTTTCAACATAGGGATGAGCTTGGGAGCTCAAAAGGAAAATTCCATAGCACTACAATAGATACTTTCATAGAATTATAATAAAAGAAGGTCATTCATGAAATGTTTCTCAAAACATATATATAGTGCACTATCAAGGTTCTTATCATGAACCTAGACAACTTTATATAAACATATTATACTATAAGTTATAAGACCACACTATATGAACTAAACTCAATACACGTCCTATCATGGATTTCTCATGAATCACATAATTTTCATTTATAGCAATACTTACCTCATTCACAATAACAACCATTACTCATGATCCCATCAGGACATGGTTCAGAATTTTCAAGGCAACCAATTTCCATGTCCATTAATAAGCCATTCATGCCACACAATTAGCTATAAGCGTAATTTACCTTTTACCATAGATAACAATTACTCATTAAGTTACTTTTACTCATAATTATCAATATCTCATTGAATCACTAGTTCACAGAGAATACTTAACTTCACACCACGGTCACAAATGACTCAATGCAAATCATGCAAATGAACATTACAATCATGCAGATGTTAACTAATCAAGCACAACATAATACATTCAATGAGTATGATGCAATGCTTATGAAAGATGAAATGATGCAAGTAGTTAGGCAAAGCCCAACCATGAATGCCAACCACATATATGCCAAACACTGTCCAGAACCTGTCAACACAACCAAACCACTATCTAGAATCTGCCAACACAACCAAAACACTGTCCAGAATTTGCCAACACAACCAAACCACTGTCCATATCTGCCAACACAACCAAACCACTGTCGATATCTATTTGTTTTAGAGAATACAACCCAAGCTAAAAAAGCCACCCTCTTTCCTTTCAAGGGATAATACCCAATGCAAGAAATATGCCCTCTTTCCTTTCAGGGAGTGGCACCCTAGCAGAAAATGTGCCCTCTTTCCTTTCACATAGTGGCACCCTAGCAGAAAATGTGCCATCTTTCCTTTAAGGGAATGGTACCCTAAGCAAGAAAAGTACCCTCTTTCCTTTCGGGATTTACCCTAGGTAGGATACTCACTTTCAGAAACAGAATCAACATATACATCTTGTGTCACACACGACACAAGGATTACCAGTGAATGCCTTTAGCATTACACTCAAATATCCACAATTTTGAAAACATACATAGGACTCAAATACCATACAGATCAATTTAATAAACTTAGATCATTATACACCCTAAGTTCATACCACATAGTTCAAATCATGATACAACCATTCAAATTGCATTAACATGCAATATCACACCATATGTAGTCAGTACATGTTGTAAACTAGACAGTTTACACATTTTATTGCAAAACATCTTACACAGGTACTTCACACACAAACCAAGACCACACACACACTACAATTATCATTATGGGGCTTCTAATGAAATGTCAGGCATTTTGGAGCTTGGCAGGTCCTCAGTATCTACCGAGTTTCTTACCGAAGCTCCTCTGCAGTTGTCGAGTCTCGGTAGCAGGGCTAGGGGCTTGCGCTAGCTCGGCAGCAACCTCGGTAGCTGCCGAGCAGGCAATCTCAGCCCATATTTCAATTTTATTCCTCGTGGTTCGTGCCCAATCATTCATACACTCTAATTTGACATTTTTAAACACTAAAATCATGATTTACACCATTATAAATAAGGTTAACATGCCATAAACAAAACACAAAGTTCAAATCCAAGATTAACATGATAATTTCACCAATTTTCATGAATCAAAGTTCATAACTAGAATTTCTTCCTAACTTTTATAATTCAACAATTAAAGACAAAATCTTGACAGAACATTGAGAAATCATAGATTATACGCATAATTCAACCACAAACAACACAATGATCTTATATGCATTATTCTATAGCATCATTACATTCTATGAACATGCGTACCGTAGAACTAAGGAAATTCCTACCTCATGATCCATACATCCCGATCTGGAGAAAAATCATTATCAACCCTTCCCTCCTCTAGCTTTTCTCTTCTTTTCATTGCTTGTTTGATCAACCTTCTCCTCTCTTTCCTTTCCTCTAGATCAAATTTGTGCTTTCTTCCTTTACTTGCTTTCTTTCCATTTGCTTTCTTCTCCTAAGCCATCTTCCTCCTACGATGTTGTATCTTCTTCTTCTCCATCCTCTTTTCTTTTTCTTTCCTCCCTCTCAATCTTCTCATCTCTCTCATTCTCCTCCTTTCATGGCCAAGTGATACCAGCAAGGACTCCCATTGGTTATGGGAAACCTTCCCATAACCTCCATGTTTCCTACTAGGGAGGTGGTTAAGAGAAAGTGGTAACTTTCCCTCCCAATCCAATCTATTCCAGCAACTTTGAATT
>JAUPMG010174635.1:0-24171 GCA_031762675.1 Pachysandra terminalis
TGTTGAAATTAGTTTTATTCTTCTATTTGAATATTTTGTTGTCATTATATAATTCTTTGCAAATTTTAAGTTGGTTTCCTTATGATAATATTTGAGAAATTTTCATCTTTTTTTGTTATTTTTAGTTATTCAATTTAATTTTAGTTCTTATTAATTGGCCAAATAATTTTGAACCGGGTAACCGATTGAACTAGAAGAGAACGGGTGCCTAACACCTTCCCATCCTCTCAAATAAACCTTCTTACCTAAAAATCTGGTTAGACCATTGCTCATTATATTTTTAGTTTAATTTTGAAATTAATCGATAGAACAATGGGTGACCATTCACACCCGAACTAGATGAATGGCGGTGACTCCATATTTACCTGATCGACCTAGGGTCCACCCGACCATGGGGTGATCACATACAACACAGTTTTAGGGCCTTTAAACCCATAGGATTCCCTTATCCCACCGTCATTTTTGATCTAGGGAAACACGATCGGAGCATCTTTCATCCCCTGTGGAACATCCCGGCTCACAATTATCCAACAGATTACTCACATCACACATGCATATATTTTATCTTGATATATACATATGCGATCAGGTCCTTGCTTATATCACTACAAAATACAAGGCTTCTCCCGGTGGTCCTAAACTGCCGCTAAAGGTCAATAGACCGCCGAAAAAGGTATTATCAGCAGTCCAACAGACCCTCGACAATTGCCTTGCCATTATTACCATCCTCAGCGGTCGTGAACCGCCCACAACTGACACTTTCAATTTTTTTTAAAAACAACTTTTGTCGGCGGTCTTGTAGACCGCCGACACATGTTCAATATACAAAAAAAAAGCGAGCAGTCCGGTTGTCCACTAGAGCGATAGTGCAGCCGCGGCAGCTGTGGCGGCATAGCAACAACAACAGCAACAGCTCGGGCCGCGCAGCAGTAGTTGCTGCTGCGGAAGAGAGAGAGAGTTGTAGAGAGAGGGGGAGGAGGAGTGCAGGGCCTACGGTAGCAGCCATGGTTAAAATATCGTATCGTATCGCCCGATATGGGCGATACGTATCGTGTATCGACAATGTCGTTAGGATACACTTATGCTCGAAACGAAACAAAAAAATACAACGTATTGTATGATATGCTCAATTTATCTAGCGTATCACGCAATACGCTGTCGATACTCTCGATAAATTGAATTTATCGAGAGTATCGATCGATACTCTCCTTAAAACACAAAAAACAGAATAGGGAGAATACAGACGAGATTTTCTTTCCATCCTTCTTCTCCAAACTTCTCCCAAACCAAAACCTAAATAAAAAACCATCAAAACCCAACCCAATACATTAAATTTCGACCAAGAATCGTAGGGTTTTCGTTGAAAAACCTAAAAGGTTGTGAATCAAGACGTGGTTTTGTTCTTGCTGGACAGATTTTGCACATGTATGACATTTACCATTTTTCATTAAAAATCAATTATTTTATCTCGAAATTCATAGATCTAGCTGTAAACATATTAGATCTATGGATTTCAATTGAAATCCATAGATCTTGATGGGTTTTTTCTTGAAAAATTTCAATTTTTTTTTGGGTTTTCAAAAACTGCTGATTTGTTTTTAACAAAAAAAGCTTTTAAACCTTATGTTTAAGGTTGAATTTTTTATATGTCATAGGTTTGGGGTTGATCTATCACCCCTATAAATAATCTTTATTTTGTGTAAAAAATAATTATTTTTCTGATAAAACAGCAATAAAAAATATAAAAAATTAATATTTTTTAAATGAAATGTTTTCATATTTTTTATTTTGCTTTGTTTATTTATATGAATTATATTATGTAAATTCTTCATTCATTTAGTTTCATAAATGCTATTTTATTCTTAATTTCTTATGCATTGTGTGTGTACTTAGGTTAAATTGTTATTGTCTTGCTTTTTGTTTTTTTTTTTTGTAGACATGGCGCCTAAGACAAGGGAGAGGAGGGCAATTGATATTGGTTGGCAGCATGCAGAAGCTATAGATGGGAATAGATTATGGACAAGATGTAATTACTGCCATAAGGAGATGAAGGGAGGTGGGATCACGAGATTGAAAAACCATCTAGCAGAATGGAATCCCAATGTAGAGAAGTGTTTGAATTGCCCAGTGGATGTATCGAGGGCTATAGGGAGCATCTTGGGAATTCAAAGAAGGAGAAGGCTGAGATTGCTTTCGAGAGGGAGGCTATGAGGGAGAGGGTGACCGGATCATCTAGTGGGATTAGGAGGGATAGAGGAAAGGGCATACAGCTATAGGAGGATGTTGATGTTGATGTTGATGTTGATGTTGATGTTGATGATGATGATGATGATGATGCGATGACACCCCTTGAGAGAGAGTAGTATGAGGCTACAATGAGGAGATCTATATATGATCAGCACCAGAGAGATGGATAGATGAGGTGTGGATGTTAGATGTACTCCTAGTAGAGATGCTGCTGCTCATGGTTTGATGCGTAGCAAAAGTGTCAGAGACACTTTTGACAAAATGATGGAGGGTGGGAGAAGTCTAAGAAGCCTTCTAAGAAGGCTAGGATTCCGGATTTAGAGGAGATGGATCCCTCTAGTTACAGGACTAGAGATACGACGCATTGTAGGCTGAAGGATGTTTGGCGTCCGGGAAAATGGGCAAAGAATATGAAGCAAGTCATTAGTAATGATTTATATACAACAACATCCCACCGAATGCAGCAAACAACCCATACTATCAGACTATGATTGATGAGATCGCTAGAGCCGGCCCAGGAATTAAGGGTACCACCCCATATGAGATCACAGGTCCCATTTTTGATCAGGAGGTTGAGGAGATACAGACATATATTTAGTCATTTATGAAGAAATGAGAGCAATATGGGGTAACTATTATGTGTGATGGTTGGAAAGGGCCTAGCAGGTTGTCGATTATAAATTTCTTAGTGTACTGTGATGGGAAAGCGACTTTTCATAAGTCAGTTAATGCATCTGATCAAATAAAGGATCACTGGTACATCTTCAAGTTGATGGATGAAATTGTAGAGGAGATTGGGGAGAAATGTATTGTACAAGTTGTCACTGACAACCAATCCTCATTCAAGAAAGTAGGAGAATTGTTGATGGAGAAGAGGAAGGATTTGTACTAAACACCTTGTGCAGCCCATTGTATTGATTTGATGTTACATGACTGTAGGGAGAGGAAGATGGTGAAAGATGCCATTCAAAAGTCCAAGAGACTGACGATCTTCATCTACAACCACAATTGGATTCTCAACCTGATGAGGAAGCACACTACAGAAGAGCTACTTAGGCTTGGGATTACACAGTTTGCAAAACACTTTATTACAATCAATAGCATTATTCAGGAGAAGGCAGGCCTAAAGAGGATGTTCCTCCCAAATGAGTAGCAAGGATGCCGGGTTGCTAAGGAAAACGCTGGAACAGAAGTTGAGTAGCAGATTGTCCTCCATACCCGATTTTGGGAGAAAGCACAGGTAGTAGCAGAGATACACGATCCCATTGTTAAAGTCCTGAAGGTGATGGATGGAGAGAAGCAGGGTACAATGGGTTATGTATATGAAGCTGTCAGAAGATCAAAGCTAGGAATTCAAGTCATTGCCCCTAGGAAATACAATGCCTTCTGTAAAATTATTTATGGGAGATGTGAGAAGCAGTTCATTCAAGACATCCATATAACAAGTATAAATTATAATATATTTTCCTAATTCTTACTCTTTTTAGATTTAACTAGAATATATGATATCATTTATATCATTGTTTCAGCATTTTACCTCCATCTGACATACCATTATACTGAAGACCTTGGAGAGTGATTTAACCAGATCTAATGCATCACTTAATGAGATAATAAGAAATACTTTCTATTCTAACTTTCTAAGAGATTTTTAAATAAATATGATTGATTTAATAACCTCATCCACTAACAAAGTAACAAAGTAACAATCTCTTTCTTTTTCTTTAGGAGAAACTATTTAGAGATTCTATGTATGGATTTGGTGATCCCGTAGTTATTAGGGCTCAAACTTCATCTGAACCAGGTATTAGTGTATTAATTAATTTAATTTACTTGTTAGAACTTAGAAAACGTTTGAAAAACTTAATTTATAAGTTATATGAGATCTGAGTTTTGTGTTTGATTGTTTGTAGTTGAGTGGTGGTTTTTATATGGCACTGATGCCCCCAACTTGAGGAGAGTGACCTTGAGACTATTATCACAGAAAGCTTCATCTAGTGGATGCGAGAGAAACTGGAGTACTTTCTCTTTCATCCATACTAAAGTGCAAAACCGTCTAAGCTACGCAAAGTTGGAGAAGCTGGTGTTTGTCCATTATAATATAAGACTCAGGATACGACACCTTTAGAAACAAAGTCGGAGAGGTGAGGAAGAGTTCAAGCCAATTGATTTGGCTCACATATTTGAAGACAATGAGATTCTTACTGAGTGGCTGGATAACCCAGAGGAGGTAGTTTTAGATGGTTGATGAGGAGGGTAGGCCAATGCCAAATAGCTACTTGGCCGACCTGGTTGAGAGAGTTAGTACTACTGAGTAGGGGCGGGCTAGGGGAGGAGTGAGTAGTTTTGGTACTGGGGCTGGGGAAGACCGAGGAGTAAGGAGTTGTGCAGGAGTGGTAGGAGTGAGACGACAAAGCACTACCAGGCCTGGGATATATGATGATGCAGAGTCTGCATGGATGATGGCTGGGTCCGCGGCGTCCACTAGGACTGGGTCTAGGTCTGAGGCGCATGATGATGATGAGTGGTGTCCCATTATATTTGATGATGATGGTAGTGGTGGTGCAGCAGAAGCACAAGGGGAGCATGGGGTGGAGCTAGTGGTAGTGGTGGCAGTGAAAATGGCATAGAGGAGCGACGATTTGGTCATGCCACCCAGGGTGGCGGTCGTGGCAATGCGTCCCCTGAGCGTCTGCCTAATCGGACTCAGTACCAACGCCAACCACGTCAACAACGCAATTTAGGACATGGACATGGACATGGACATAGACATGGACATCGACAACGATCAAATGATGTGCCGCATGGATTGGATGAGATTACACAAGGGGTTGACATGATTAATGCTGGGATTTCTAGCATATTTGGTGGTGGACCACATTCGGGTTCTAGCGGGAGATTTTCTTTTAGCTATGATCGAAATGGCTCTACGTCATCATAAGACTATGGTTATGGCCATGGCCAAGCAGGATCATCTTCTTATCAGCCTACTTATGGTTATGGACACAAGCCATATCCATATGGCATTGGTACTGGTAGTGGCATTGGCACATCTTCATCATATCAGCCCGATTTTGGATATATTCATGGCCAGCAGGGATCATCATCACACTCTTCTTCATATGGACAGACGGGGTAGTATACTAGAGCTGGATAGGATGGACTTGGGAGGGGGGTTGGGTGCACTGCTACCCATTATAAGCACTTTAGGAGAGCTTATGAGGCTTGGTACCAGCATTACATGGATTGGAAATCATATTTCCATCATGTTCAGCAATTGCATTAAGTACCATTGGAAGATTTTCAGCTTCAGCCTCAGGCTCAGCATCAGGATAGTGTCGACAATGAGCCTGCACGAAACACTATGTGGTACTGATGCTCTTGTACTTTTTGGATCATTATATCAGGTAATGGCTTTTAGTTCATTTTTTATGTTTGAAATTTGAACTTTGTCATATGTATGATTTTCTTTAAATTTTTATAGTTTATGCAATATATTTATGATTTTTCTTTACACTTATTGAGGTTTTTATTCACTTTCTATGCGCCAGTGCGCGTAACAGTTGGCTTCTAAGTTAATAGATATTGTATGTGTATGTGTATCGTATCCAAAACATGTTAATTGAACATATTTTGACCTTATCTTTGCATAAAAATAGGTATTGGTTTATGTATCCATCGTTTTCCTTGTGTATCCACCGTATCCATGATTTTTACAGTGTATCCGGGTCGATACTCGATACGTATCTGTTTTCTGGCCGACCGACACACTACCTCGATACGATATTTTGAACCATGGCAGCAGCAACTACAGTTGCGGAAAAGAGAGAGAGAGAGAGAGAGAGAGAGAGAGTTGCAGGGAGAGGGGGAGTGCAATGTCCGCGGAAGAGAGAGAGAGAGAGAGAGAGAGAGAGAGAGAGAGAGGGGAGGAGAGTACAACAGCTGCGGCCACGGCAGTCGCAGCTGTGTAAAAGAGAGAGAGAGAGAGAAAAGAGAGAAAAAAGAAAGGAAAAAAAAAAGATAAAATAAGAAAAAAGATGGGTGTTTTTCGGCGGTCATATGTAGACCGCCGAGCAAGGCCTCTTTGCACCGCGGTCTACGCGGGACCGCTGAGAAAGGGATAGTTTTCAGAGTGGGAAAATTCCCACGCAGACCCCGCGAACGGGTGATTCCTCAACGGTCCGGACATGACTGCCGACAAAAGGTGTATTTGGCAGCAGTCCTGTAGGACCGCTGAGAAAGGTTCAATTTCAAACCTCCTGCTCACGGCAAATTGACCGCGCGAACGGGATATTTGTCGGCGGTCCTAACCGGACCGCTAACAAATACCCTTTTTTGCGGTGGTCTTATAGGGATGCCGAGAAAGGCTTAATTTCAACCCCGGGAATAGTCCCGTGCGAAGGAGAATTTCAATGCGAACGGGGTTTTCTAGTCGTTTTTTTTTAGGACTGTTAAGAAAAGGTCAATTCCGCAGGAATTTCTCCGTGAGAATGAGGGTTTCTCGGAGGTCTAATAAAAACCGGCGATATAAGAACATTTAACGACGGTTTTTATTAGACCGCTATTAAAAAACCTTTTTTTTGTAGTGTATATGTACTCTATCCTGGCATATATATGCATGGCAATCTTGGACTTCAATGTTTCATCACTCTTGAACACTTTTCTTTGAGTTCATTCATTCTCACATCATCCCTCTGGTTCTCACCATGGAGAATCCAAAGTCTAATCGGGTCATTGGGTTACCCTTCGGGGCCCATAATGCATGAATAATCCAATTTATGCATGCCCTCATCACACAATCTACATGTTATGCATAGATATATAAATATCACATGAGCATCTAATAATATGCCATACTTTGCATTCAATGAGTATATCACATGTCATTGGATATGATGAATTCTAAACGCACATACATAATATTCCATGTGTAATCATTCACATCACAACTCTAGTAGTTCAATATAATTAAGGTCATTAGTTACCTCTCATCATTATGTCTTATGCTTAATCTTGAGCATATACATCATTTCACCTTTCATTTAACTTATCGCAATAACATAGTCATTGACACCACATTTCTAATGATTCAACATAATCAATATTATCACACATCTTACTCTGCCTCTACTGTATTCATACATGGTTTTTACAAGCACACCTTATATATCAGCTAGGCCTACATCACCTCATATTAATACATAGTTTTCCACACAAACAATCACTATTAGTTCTTCCACATAATTGTCACATTGTTCTTATGTTCATTATCCCTAAACAATCATGTACATTCCTCATTTGGATACTCAAATCATTTAATCAATTCTCTAACTCATCCCACACTTCTCAGTTTAGTGGAGTATGCACTATTCAGGATTAACCCTTCTAAACTCTAGTTGAATGTCATTAATTGTTTCCATTCACCGAAAGTGTCATCCTATGTGTGTTTAATACACAGTTTCTTAGGGTCTTGTCTGGTCGGTGGTTATGTCGGTGGAGTGATGGTATGCTTGTGGATGTAAAGGTGGTCCCACTCAGGTGGCATCAGGGTAATTAGACTTCTAATAACATGCTTATATATATTATATAATCCTAGCTTACATTCATCATATGCATGGTCGGTGGGTGGGGCTGGTGGCACCGTTGGTCTGCCCTTGCCCTTGGTTGGATTTCAAATGTCTAAAACATGTTATGTCGGTGGCCTCATCGGTGTGGCGGTGGGGTGTGGGTTCAGGGGGCTATGGTATGCCGGTGTGGTGTGGGTTCGGGGGGCTACGGTATGCCGGTGGGTGCCCCCGACAGTGTCGTGGTTTGGTGTTTCCTTCCTTTTATTCACCTCATCTTAGTTCTAAGGTTAGTTCCTATATGGAACACCATTATCTTAAGCAACATTATGTTTCTCTTAAGAGTTTTCATGCCTATAACCTATTCATTCATATGAAACCTATCCATTCGTGGGTTTTCTTCTCTTACCTTTGATTGAATCAAACATTAGCAATTCTTATATATATATATATATATATATATACACTTATAATTTACTTCAAATCAATATCTAACACATTCATAAGTTCATGGATTGTAAATAGAACTGATATTTGGGTTTCTGTCGAAATACCTAGGGATTGTAAGTTCACTCACTTTGAAATCTAATTGAGTTGAGGATCTTCTTGGTTTAGCTTTTCTAGTTGTTTCTCTTGCCTTAGAATTTGACTCTTTTGATTCTCCAGCCTTATTTTAGGGTTTCTTAAGTTATAAGGAGTATTTATACTCTCTTTTAAGTTTAAGACCTGTTTTGTTGGTCCCCTTTTGGTTTCACTTAAGTCTAGTGTATTTGGTTAAGTTGACCCTTTGGGTTAAACTCTTCTTACTAATTCTAGTTAGTCTTTAAGGTCTACAACTCTCAAAAATTATTTAAGAGGGTTCTCATACAACATAGATTCTCATTGGGTAAAATTACTAATTTACCCTTACGCTTTAAATTCCAAAATACCCTTTCTTAAATCAAATCTTTTTTCACGTCCTTACATCTACCCTCCTTAAAAGAATTTTGTCCTCGAAATTCAGTAAGGTAAAAAATGTTTGAGGTTTGGGGCAATTAAATCACATTTATACTAACCAACTAACACAAGGCATTCAATAAATCACAACGTTCAACCAATAAAAATAACCTCAATCTTAACATAAAACAGTTTCAACTACCATAACATAGTTTCAAACTAACACAAACCATTCAACCATGGTATTCAAACCATTAGGAAATAAAACATTCACCATAGTATGCCCAAGGGAATAGTCAATCACCATATATAAGTTTCAAAACAAAAACCCATAGTTCAACCAACTACCAAACTGAATGGTTCCAAAATACCCACAAAACTATAAATCCAATCAAACAAGTCTAAATAGTTCCATAAAAATCCATTTCTTCCTTCTGATCCCCTGGTCCTCATACTCCTGTCCTACTCTCCTCCTGCTTCTCCTGGTTCTGCTGCTGCTGCTTTGCTACCGATACTGATGCTGATGGTGGTGTTGAAGATGGTGATGAAGATGTTGGCACTGGCACTGAAGCCACGTCATCCGCTCTACGGCAAGCTATAGCAATGTCGTGTAGATACTGCATGATCCTCTCCCAAATCGAGTAATGCTCTCGGGCTTCTCTTCGTCTTGCTAGAACTTCAGACTTGATCTCTTGTGTAGTCCTCTCTAAAGCCGCCATCCTGGACTCCACACTTCTATTGTTCCTCACATAGTGCATAGCCGGGAAACTAGAAGGTGCAGTGGATGTAGAGGCTCCATGCATAGAAAGAGGTCTGGGTGGTGCAGTAGACGTAGAAGCTCCATGTTGGATCTGCTCTTGTAACTCCTCTTGCTGTGACTGTTCTCTCTGTGTCCACTGTCTTCCTCTCCTTGTCTCTTGAGGTGTTTGCGGTCTAAGTCCCATAATTTTCAGATTATTGTTTGAAAACGTGAGAACCCGCACTATGTCCTTAGGTGGAGGGAACATCACTCCCCACCTCTTTGCCTACTCGGTCATCAAGCATGCGAAGGGTAATTGCTTCTTCCTTGGGTTAGTGATAAATCGGATAATGTGCTGAATTATCAATTGAATAATGTAATGCATTAGGTGGAGGGAACATCACTCCCCACCTCTTTAACAACTCGGTCGTCAAGTATGCGAAGGGTAATTGCTTCTTCCTTGGGTTAGATATAAAACGGATAATGTGCTGCATTATCAAACTAGGGAGGCAAGGCTATTGACCTAGGGCTAGTTGGTTCATAGTCTGGACCATATGAGAGGCTAGGTCAGTGTTATTCCCATGCCTGGGACAGACATTACAAGCAAAGATGTTATATAAGATCCTATACTGAGGTAGCTTGGCCATGGATGGGAAAGCGTTGTCATCTCTCCACTTCACCATTTCCCCACACAATCAATGGGTTATCTCTTCTCTATCTAACTCTAAAAGCTCGGGTAAATAGATCATGTTCGGGTTCATGGTTAAACCCATAATCTCTGCCTGTAGGGGCACTCTTAGATGATGCTTATTTTTCATGATCTTGAACTCAATAACCGTACTTTTTTCATTGTAAGACACCATGGATGAATACATAAATTGGACAATGATCGGGTATGCCGACCTGCCCCAGGACAATACAGGAAGCCACCCGACATTCCCAGTAATATCTACCATTCCATAATGTTTCACGTGTTCAAGGTCGTCTAGTCTTTCAATGATAATCTCTCTAATAAAGAAAGAGTGATTGATTACCTTTTCTACCTCCATAGGAGGACGTGGAGGTCGCACATGTTGTTCGGACTCAGATGTTTCCTCTTCTTCATATTCCTCATCTATGTTTTCTTCTGATTCCCTCTCTGGAGATAGTTGTTCCGATGTTTCCTCACGTGTTTTTCTAGTTAAGACACATGCTCTCTTGGATGGGTTTGGATTTCTTACTGATTCCACTCTAGCCATGATGAAATGTGTGCTAAATGTGCTAAGAACTCCAAGGTGTAAGGGTTTTTTCTTATATTGAACTTTCAAATGCAAAAGAGTTGTAAGATTGCAATGGGGTTTCTTGAGATGCCATAAAAGGGTTTTGGAAAGGCTTAGAATCAAAGTAAAATGAAAAATCCCTAACTTTTCAGGTTTTCACGAATTAAGCTTCCGGTGGCCATGACCCGACGGTATACCGGTGGCTGCCGGTGGATTTGTCGACGTCGACAAAAATTAGATTTTAAATAAGTTTCATTTTAATTCCTTTTTACTATATAAATCATAGAAATGTTAGCACAATAGTCAACTCAAACAATTCTAATTTATTTTAAATTTAAATATCATCCCATTCACACCATACAATAACTTCTGTCACACTTCAGATTACATTAAAATTTTGGGAAAGCATATAAATTACCGCAACACTAATTTTTATTAAAACTTTTATCATATCAATCTGGACTTCCTTTAGATCTCCTATCCTTTACTTTTAAGTACTTAACTTCTGTCAAAATTTTCCCTTTTGAGAATGAACCATCATACCTATATTATAGGGTATTTTTATCCTTTCATTATAATTATACTAACACACCTTCCTTTTCATAAATCCTAGGGTTAATGCATTTGCAACTACATTGTCCTAGACTTATGGAGGTACTTGGTTAGTGTTAGGATTTTAAATAATCATATAAGATTTATCAATCAACATCTTGCAAGCCTTTGGTTATCAGGTCCCACTAGACTTTCCAACCCAGTATACTCACCATACATCACATCCTTAAAGTTCAATCCTTGGATCTTCAGGAATTGTGGTCTTACTATCCTTCAGTGTCTTTTGGAAAGTATCCCTTAAGGAAGCACAATTAGTAAACAATTCTCACTTTCATCCTTGCACATCTATTCCCTTATCTATATTACCCATGATATCCTATAGATCTTCCTTTGTAATTCTACTACTCTTAATTCTTCTTAATTACTTTTCACCTTATTCCTAAGATTTATTAAATCCTAGGCTCTGATACCACTTTGTCACATTCCACTCCTAGGGGGTACACCTGTCTAAGGTTTGCCCCCCAGGAATTGGTAATGCAACTCTCATCCCCTCCATAGGAGGTGGCAAACAAGTGAATAACAAGAGAATAATTCATAATCTAAATTTTAGATATATGTACAATACCAGGATCCTTGTTAACCAGCTACAAGGTGGGTACATCCTAACCCAAGTCCAACAGCTTTATTCTCAAAGATTGGCAGCTTAACCTAAAACATATATCACAACGAGGGTGAACTTGGAAGCGCGTGATTAAACCCACAATACCCGGGGATTTACCTAGAGACACAGACCAGTTTATAATATAAAATATTTCATAAATAATATGAGGATAAGATAGTCTTACTTCTTAATCTTTATATGCTTTACTTCTTGTCACTTACATGCTTTATAAATTAACATTTATATGTTTCAGATCTTAACATTCATATCACAAATGATAACATGTGATGCAATTCATTCTTCCATTCCCACTCCATGGATGCATGCTATGCCATGAAATAATGCTTTGGTTCATTCTTTGTATGCAATGTCATGATCAATGAAACCATCATCCCAAGCAATGGTAGTTACAATACACATGAAATGCAATACATGCTGTTACAATTATGACCGCTGGATATCCATGATAGATCCCCACTGAGGCCACTATGCATCTTTACCGACCACATGTACCAATTTTGGCTAAGGAACAACAATAGATTGTGTGTGCATAACACAGTTTTAGGGCCTTTAAACCCACAGGATTCTCTTGTCTCACCGTTATTTTTGATCTAGAGAAATGCGACCGGAGCATCTTTCATCTCCCATGGAACATCTCGGCTCATAATTATCCAACAGATTACTCACATCACACATGCACATATATTATCCTGATATATACATGAGTGCTCAGATCCTCACTCATATATAAACTCTATCCTGGTATATATGCGTAGCATTCCGGGAGAAAGGGGTAGCTAATCCCTCTCCCAAGTCATTTATGACTTATAACTTGCCCTTTCTGGACTTCAATATTTCATCACTCTTTAGCACTCTTCTTTGAGTCCATTCATTCTCGCATCATCCCATTGGTTGTCATCATGAAGAATCCAAAGTCTAGTCGGGTCATTGGGTTACTCTTCAAGGCCCATAATGCATGAATAATTCAATTTATGCATGCCCTCGTCACACAATCTATCTACATGTTATGCATAGATATATAAATCTTACGTGAACATATAATAATATGCCATACTTTGTATTCAATGAGTATATCACATGTCATTGGATATAATGAATTCTAAACACACATACATAATATTCCATGTGTAATCATTCACCTCACAACTTTAGCAATTCAATAGAATTAAGGTCATTAGTCCTCTCATCATTATGTCTTTTGCTTAATCTTGAGCATATACTTCATTTCACCTTGCATTTACTTTATTGTAATGACATAGTCATTCATACAAATTCTCCATACTCAACACACCATGTTCATTCATAATATAAGAAAATTAGGATTTATCATATCCACAGTCTTACATCATCATACTGTTTACCTCTTATCATGTCTTATGCTCATTCTCAAACATATATGTCATTTCATCATCCCTTTAATCTAGGTTGATAGTACATTCACACACATCACATTTCTAGTGGTTCAACATAATCAAGATCATTTCATCATCCCTTTAATCTTGGTTGATAGTACAATCACACACATCACATTTCTAGTGGTTCAACATAATCAAGATTATCAAACATTTGACTTTGTCTTTACAGTGGTCATTCATGTCTTGTACAAGAGCACTTTGCATATCAGCTAGGCCTACATCACTTCATATCAATGCGTAGCTTTTCACACAAGCAATCATTATTAGTTCTTCCACATAATTGTCACATCATTCTCATGTTTATTACCTCTAAACAATCATGTACATTCCTTATTAAAATAATCTAATCATTTTATCACTTCTCTAAGTCATCCCACAATTCTCAGACTAGTGGAGTATACACTACTCATGATTAACCATACCAAACTCTCACTAAATGCTATTAACCATTTACATTCACCTTATGTTATTCTATATATGTTTAATACACAATTACTTGGGGTTCTGTCTGGCTGGTGGCTGTGCCAGTGGGGTAAAGGTATGTTGTTGGAGGCAAAGGTGATTCCATTCATGTGGCCTTAGGTCTTAGATCTCTAATAGCATACACATATATAATCCTAAAACATACTCCTCACATGCTTGGTCGGCGGGTGGAATCAGTGGCACCGATGGTTTGCCCATACCCTTGGTAGAATTTCAAAGGTTTAAAATAGGTTCTATCGGTGGCCTCACTAGTATGCCGGTGGAGTGTGGGTTTGGGGGTTACGGTATGCCAACAGGTCCCCCGACAGTGTAACGATTTGGTGTTTCTTTCCCTTTATTCACCTCATCTTAGTTCTAAAGTTAGTTCCTATGTGGAACACCATTTTCGTATGCAATACTATGTTCCTCATGGGATTTTCATGCCCATAACCTATTTGTTCAAATGACACCTATCTGTTCAGAGATTTTCTTCTCTTATCTTAAATTGATATCTAGTATCGGCAATTCTTACATATACGCACATGCAATTACTTCAAATCAACATCTATCACTTTCATAAGTTCATGGATTGTAGATAGAATTGATATTTGGGTTTTTGCCCAAATACCTAGGGATTGTAAGTTCACTCACCTTGAAATCTAATTGAGTTGTGGATCTTCTTCGTTCAACTCCCTTGCCTTAGAATTTTCCTCTTTTGGTCCTCCAACCATATTTTAGGGTTTCTTAAGTTATAAGGAGTATTTATACTCACTCTTAAGTTTATGAACTGCCTGGTTGGTCTCCTTTTGGTCTCACTTAAATCTAATGGATTTATGTTAAGTTGACCCTTGAGTTTAACTCCACTTACTAATTCTAATTAGTCTTTAAGGTTTTTGCAACTCTCAAAAATTATATAAGATGGTTCTCATACAACATCCTTTTCTTAATTCAAAAACTTTTCAGGTCCTTACACAACTTCCCCTAATTAAATCCCCAAATCAATTTAATCTGGTCAAGGTGATTAGGTTGAATAGCAGCAGCAAACAATTGACTTTTATAGTGGCTGATAGATAAGCCAGTAATATCCTTGAAATTAAGCACCAATGGCACTCTTCAAAATCATAGCAGAAAGGGCAGCAAATATGAACAGGTCATCAACAAAGTTTATATGAGTGATTGGGGGATTGTTTCACTTCGGGTGGAACATGAAACCATAATTAGTGGTCTTATCCTTGATAGTGTAAGCAAGGTGTTCCATAGCCACAATGAATAGGTAAGGGGAAAGAGGGTCCTCTTGCCTAAGGCCACTCTTGACAATGAAGAAACCATCGAGAGACCCACTAATTGATAAGGAATAAGATGCAGAACTAATCATTGCATAGATCCAATTTCTGAATTTCATAGGGATGTGCCAAGCACATAGCAATACATCAATGGCATCCCATCTCACATTATCATAAGCTTTTTTGAGATCAATCTTGCATGCAACTCTGGGAGGACCCTTGTTCAGATGATAATCATTCACAAGCTCGTGGGTGAATGCTGTCAGATATAGTCTGTTATTGATGAAAGCAGTTTGATGTTCTCCAATCAACTCACTAAGAGTGGGTTTCGGTCTGTTAGCCACAAGTTTAGGAATGCATTTGTAGATGATTGACACACATGCAATAGGTCTATAGTCCTCCACAACAGTAGGATTAGAACCTTTAGAAATAAGGATATGAAAAGTGTGATTTACCTCTTTGAGAAGTTTCCCAGATCTGAAGAAATCTTTCACAACACAGCAAAAATCCTTGCCAGTTAGGTCCCAAGTGGCTTTGAAGAATTTAGGGGTATAACCATCAAACCCAGGAGCTTTGTCATCCTTAAGGCTGAAGAGACAATGCTCGATGTCATCATGAGAGAACTCTCTAACCAAATCATTGGCCTGAAGTGTATTAATAGTACAGTTAACAGTAGGGATTTGAAGCATATTTCTTCTAAGAGGGTGGGGTTCACCAAGGACCTTTTGATGGAAATTGACAAATTCTTCAGCAATTTTCATTTATGCATTCACCATTGTTTGTCCTGAGGCCTAGGATCTTATTTCTAGATCTGTGAGTCAAAAGGGCTTTGTGAAAAAAAAAACAGTATTATTGTCACCCTCTTGCAACCATTGTACCCTAGCCTTTTGTTTTAGTTGAGATTCCTTGGCTCTGAGTAAGGCACAATAGAGAGAGAATTTGTTAGCTTCTTCTAGTTGTAGAGAAGTGCCACTGCCATTAAGAATTTTTTGCTGAAGGTTATTAAGCTCTTCCTTGGTAGTCTTGATTCTGGTGTTAATGTCAGAGAATTCTTCTTTACTCCACTTTTTAAGGACAGTTTTAAGTCTCTTCATTTTAGAGGCAAATCTGAACATAGGGGTGCCATCCACATTCTCAGACCAGGCTTCATGAACAATACTATGAAAGTCAAGGTGGTTAATTGTCACATCCTAAACCTGGAATCTCAATGGAATCCCCAAATTTAAGGTGTAACCCTCACCCCATATTCCTATGGAATTGAATAAGCAATACATTGCCAAACCATTAAATCAATTAAGAAAATTATAAAATAAAGTTATGGAAAATAATATCATTAAAATAATACCCTTAAAAATAATATCCAACCAAAACAATCATAACAGCGGAATAAAATAAAAATAAAAATACTCGAAGTCTCATGCTTCAATTAAAATCCTATAAACTACTCAAATCTGGTCCTAATTATAATAACTCAATAAAAATATACTACAAAATCTACTAAAATCACCAAACAAAGTCCTAATTATAACTAAGGCCTTCACTATAGTCTTTTTCTCCATCTTGATCCTCATAGTCTTGCTGTCCACCATCTATAGGTCCTAAAATATGTTATGCTCAGATGCGTAAGCTACACTTAACTTAGTAAGTAAACAAATCAAAACAATATTTAATATTGAAGTAGGGACAATGCCACTCTTCAAAGGTAATCTATAGACAAAAAAAAAATAGTTAGTATATGCAAATAATGATATGATATGATAATGCCAATAATGATACAATGTGTAATGCAATATGACATTCTAGTTCAATTATTAATGAATGCAATGCATGTTGTGCACCTAAACAGATATAATCACCACATGTGATCTAATACAATCATATGAAATGCAATTATGCATGCTATTTGGCATTCGATTAGTGTATGTTTCACACCCAATCAAATCCAAGTACCCAAGAATGTCCCACTAATGAAAATTCATTCCCCAATACATGGCAGTGATAATGGATTATTCTATGTACACATCATAGTTTCTAGGGGCTACGACCTAAAGGGCACAATTTCCTCACTTATTTTTTTATCACAGGGACTCATCCCAAGGCTTCACTAATATAAACTTTCCTTTGTGAACCATACATTAGATGATCTACTAATAGAATTTCACTCGGTCATCCATCCAACAAGACAGTCATTTGTCTTACAAGACAATAATCAAAATTGGTCTATTGCGATGGCCAATCCCTCAACACAAGCAAAACAGTCCATCCGAGACTTCCTCACCAATATTATAATTTTCAGATTATAATAACACTCATTATGTCCATAAACTTCAGCAACATGATATTATGGGGTCAAGTCAAGGCATTAGACCCAATCATGGTCATTATGCACCATAGGCATATGTTGTGCAAGTTAATTGTGTACATTAACTAATCAAGCCATTTGTGTACATGAGCAGATGTATTTTGAGAAATAAAACAAGTTCACAATGAGTTCTTGAACCAAATCCATCAAATTCAAAATTTCACCTGTTAGGAATACATAGCAAATCTTCCTCAATAGGTCACATATGCAAAATATTTAATAAAATCCAATTCCAACACCACATATAGTCTAATTAGGGTATATTAAACATGATTGCAAAATTTCATAACAATCAGACACACTTCATATTTTTCGGCTAGCCATTTACCCAGCCGTTAGCCAACCGCTAGGGAGGTCAGCTGTCTTAGCAGCTAGCTGCTACCCAATCGGCTACTCTAGCAGGGGCTAAAACAAAAATTGCACAGAGGGTTAGCTACCTTGTGGCTAGCCGCCCTAGGGTCAGCTGCTTGGGCAGTAGCCTAAAATCATGCTTGGGGGTGTCGGCTAGCGGCTAGGTAGCCGAACAGCCCAGAAAATAAACGGTTGATCAAGCGGCTAGCCGCTTGGCCTGCCGACCTGGTCCAGGAGCAATCGGCTGCTCAAGCGGCTAGCCGCTAAGCCAGACGACACTCGGGACAAGCCCAGAACATCTTGATCTTTTATTTTAACACTTCCTTTGGCCATTAATTCATCAATACGCACACCATCAAATTCAATTCCGAACAAATATTAGTTTGTATTAATCTAGGAATTCTATCTAGTTTGGATTTATGATTAGTTCTGTACCCTTAGGTTAGATTAGTAAGTTCCTACGTAATCTCAGCCCTTGATTTTAAGTATCCTAATCTTAGTTTGATATTAGTTCCTTCTAGCTTAGTCCTTATTAGATTAGAATCCTTCTTATCTTATTCCTTATTAGTTTAGGATTTGTTTTAGTTCTTTATTAAATCCTAGCCATTAAATCAGATTAGTTAAATTCTATCCCTTAGATTAAGATTCCTAGTTATACTTAAGCTAATATTTATCCTCCTTCAATTATTAATTCCTATCATAATTAGAACTCCTATTATCTTTATTTAAATCTCAACCATTAGATTAGGTTTGTCACGCCCTGAATTCGAGATATTTGATCTCGAGGATTTCCAAGGGAATAACCTTTGGATCCATACCATGGATGCGGCCAAACCCAAACAACCAACTCATGGTTCACTAAGCTTAACTAAAATCAGAGGAAGTCTCATGAAATTTAAACAAAACCTTTAACCATAATTCAATAATCATAAACAAAATCCAGTCAAATCAATGATTACATTATTTCTGCCCACAAGAGGTCAAAACAATTCATATTAAATCTGAAATTCAACAGCCACTCCTAATCCTTTAAGTTCTCGTAGGCTTATTCGCAGCCTACTAGGATCTCCAGTCTTAATCTCATCACCTCTCTAATGGTCCACCTGTTTCAACATAGAGGGTGAGTTTGGAGGCTCGATAGGAAAAATCCACAACAACTACAATAGCTATTTTCATAGTCATATGATAAGTCATGTTAGTTCATGCAAGTTTCATCAAGCATTACCACCTTAGTCATGTAATCAATACAATTAAAAAGTCAAGATTATCACTATCATGTCATTCTACTCATTTGCTTAATATTACAACCACAACATAAATTCCACAAGTCATAATTCATCTTAATGTCTTGTCATTGTTTTCATTCACACATCATTACAGTCATAATCATGCTCATCTTATTCAAATATCAATGTCACCATTGACTCTGTCATGACACATACACAAACACAATCCGAATAGATACCATGTCTTCATCAACTCTGTCATGATACATTTCCACTCCCAAGGCTACCAACTCTCATGACACCTTATATACAGTAATAGTTCTTCTTTTCACTCATCATACCATTCACATAACACAAATCAATCACAACCACAGTTTACACTATAACTCTAATTGCAATCGCACATTACACCACAATCAAATCACAGTCACCAGCACACCACAATTAAACACATAGTCATATGCACATCACAATCAAAAACATAGTCATATAGCACACCAAATTCAATCCATAGTTACACATCAATCGATGCAATATATGCAGAAGAATGCCATGAGCACAAGGATGATGAAGAACGCACACAAACAAGAATGCAATGCAATATAAGGTATGATGCAATGCTTATGATGAATGAAATGATGCAATGTATGCAAAGGGTGTTAGGACAAGCCTAACTATGAACTCAATCCCACATATCCTCTAGGAAACTCTGTCCAAGGAATGTGCTCAATCAGACATATCATGGTGCCTCTTATCTAAAGAGAACTGAAATCACATTATCCATTTCATTTAGGGGATTCTGACCCAAGGTAGAAGTTGTCACCCTCTTTCCTTTTTGAAGATAATAACCATGGTAGAAAAGCCACCAATGTTTCTATTTCCTTTTAAGGGATGATACCCAAGGTAGAAAAACCACCCTCTTTCCTTTTCGGGGATAATACCCATGGTAGAAAACCACCCCCACACAATCACACAGTGAACTCATCTAGAGTCACTCTCAATACATTTATTACCAGTGAATGCATCTAGCACCACTCAGCAACACATCATAGTTCATAAACACATCACAGTTCATAGGGTTCTTATAGATGCCACACTCCATATTTTAACCAACTCTCATGCTTTGACTTTCACTCATTCTAACATCATACAACACACCTTATAGCATGTTATAAGTCGATAGAAACCTTATCGAACACCATAACATACCACACATGGTCATAGCATACAGTAAACCGGGACAAGTAGCACCTTTTGTTGTACAAAATCTTACCACACATTTCGCACAAAAACCAACATCACATGCAACTCAACAATACTTAAACCAATGTGTCCACCAAATTTGAGACAAGGGGGAGCTCGATAGGTGGCTTGGTAGTACAAAGGTACCTGCAGAAGAGCTCAGTAGGTTGGCTCGGCAACTACCAAAGTTCGGCAGCCAAGGCAGAGAGTTTGGAGCTCTCGGTAGGTGGGCACGACACCTACCGAGGGTCTGTTTCAGCCCATAAGTTCCATATTTTTATAGGTTTTCGTGCCCAACTTCACACAACCATAATTTCACATACAAAAACAAGGATTAAATTACCATTCATTAATCTAGCATGTTACATACAAAACATAATTTCTAAACAAGGATTTACATGTTAGATCCATCCCAAATTCCATGATTCAAAGCATATAAACTCATGTCATCACATCAAAGTACATAAATCAATTTTAACATGGATTGATCACACAATATCATGCAAAATAAGAAATCTAGATGCTTAATCCTAAGGAGTTATCATAATCCTACAAAATAACTACCGTAGAGACTATGGCAGATTCCTACGTCAAGATCCTGCATATTTCGTTTCTTCTTCCATAGTCTTAGAGGGATCCTTCTCCTCTTCTTTTTCCTCTTCTATCGTCCTCGTCTTTTCCTTCTTCCTTTTTCTTCTCTTCTATTCTTTTCATTGTTTGTCTCCATTTCGTCTTTCTGCAATACTGCTTTCTTCTCATCTCTTCTCTTTCTTTCTTTTCTTCTTTTCCCCTCATTCTCCTCATATCTTTTCTCCTCCACTTTTCCTTCTAATCGTATGGCTTATTCCTCTTTCTAAATTCAAATTTGAATTCCTTTCTTAAGATAGGGCATGATCTTCACCATAAGCATCTGATTGCTTTGGTTCTGATCCAATGTGGTAACTTTCCTACTAAGTTACTATTACTAATTACCATTAATTACTTAAATTTAATTCTTCTAGAGTTTCTTATTGGGCCAAACTACCAGATCTGTGACTAGGCCCAATAGCCCAATTAAGTTAGCGTATATTTTAAATTCACCCCTATACTTTCTTAAATCACTCATTAGTCCTTATTCCTAAAATATCTTAACCTTAGCTTACTGTTCTTAAATTTGTTATTCTTAAGCTCTCTTGGTAATTTAAAGTCCACCCATATCTCTTAATGACTAAAATTTATACTTCTAGGCTAATAAATTCTTCTAATATAGAATTTAATTATTTTATTAAATTTTTAGGTTCCGGGTCACTACAATCTCCCCCTCTTAAAGGATATTTCATCCTCGAATTTCAACTCTATAGACTAACCCAGTCAATCTTATTTCTAAACTTACAATGAGGCAGTAATAAAGATTAGAGTCATACAGGCATTGCAATTTAACTACACATAGAAATTTTAGTGTAAACTTCTATTTCATTAAAAGTTCAAATCAGAGCATTACATTAAACCAGTTAAATATCCTCCTAGCATAGATATCACTAACCGATAAACAAGTTACTAAAGGGGTTCCTTGCCATGCGTAGATGGCAACTACAAAAACGAAAACTACAGTAAAAATGAAAATCTAAATCATCTAGGGAGTACGTCCCTTATGAGGTGGCGAAGATGGAGGTAAGGATTGGAAGGTGGAACAGCATCAGTCGTTCGGCTACAACCGAACATGTCCTGAAAGAACTGGAGTGCCTTCTCCACAGTCTCACGAAGCTTAGACATCTCCTATCTTCTCTTTCCTACCTCGACCTTCAACTTAGAGTTGGATCTCTCCAAGGCTGCAAGCCGAGCATCCACATTCATGTTCCTACTAGTGTCAGCAAGAGGTGCAGGTGAAGTGGAAGCTCCAAGGTGATGCTCTGGGAGAGAGTTTTGTGGTTCTTCTTGTTGTTCTGGTGGTTCCTCTTCGATAATAACTTGTCTTCCGGGTCGCTGGCTGGAACCAACCATCCTTGGCAAGCCCATCCTACTAATGTTTGCTGACCTAAATGGTTGAGTGGTGATGCCGGACTTCGGGTCAGGCAAGGGAATACCCTAGAATTTGCAAACCACACACATAAGGCAAGAAAAAGGTAAAGCACCCTTCCTCTTGTTTCATATGTAACGTATGATATGTGAGAAGATCAAAGAAGGGAGGCAGAGTCTTTGGCCCGTGGCCACAAAGTGAAGTGTAGAGGCCATAAAAGGAGTGAGTTTCATCACATTCCCGGAACGAGGATAAACGTTGGTCACAAAAAGCTTGTGGAGAATGCGGTAGATTGGTAAGAGCTTAGAGGCACTGAGGGGGTTATTCGTATTCCATTGTGCTCTCTTACCACAAAGAACTTTGGTAATCTCTATCTTCTCCTCCTTATTAATGTCGGGTATGGTGCTATGGGAGTTGTTCATGGGGAGGTGCATAATCTTAGACACCAATTGTAGGTTGATGCGCTTGGTAGCGCCATATAGGTTGAAGGTGATACTTATAGAGTCAAAGTCGATGTTGGTGATGTGAGAGTACATCTCAAAGACAACGAGGGGATATGTGGTTCCACCCCAATCTAGGATAGGTTCGCATCCTATGGCTTGGAGTGCTTCCACTACACCATAGTGTGCCATGTCGGGTTTAATCAGCCACTTTTCTATGATCAATTCCTTACCCGCATGTGCTTGCTCACTCTCAAGTGCACGAGATCGAAGAAGTATAATACTCGGTGAGTCTGAGGTCGAACCATAGAGAGCACGGAATTTGAGACAAAAGAGTGTTAAGAACAATAACAAGAGTGGAAAATTACTGGTAATTAAGAGAGAATAAATAAGGGACAAATAAAAGTAAATAAAAGGGTTTAAAATTAATTGTGAGAATGCGCAGGCATCGGGGAAGTTCCTTGAACTGGTATGAAATTCATGTTAACTCGGATAAATTTTATGCTTGATTGCTATGAAGACCGTTGATTTGGTTGAACTAAAATAATTCAGGAACACGTCGTAACCATGGTTCACGACGTGGCTAGAATAATTTTAGAAAAACCCATTCAAATTAATTTCGAATTCCCACTAGAAACCTTGAGAAATTCTTCTTAATAATGAGAAAAACATGATTGAACTCATAAAAAGATTGAAGAACTCATACATCACAAGGAATCAAAATAGATAAACAATCAAACATAATTCAATTAAAATCTAGAAGAATTACAATAAAAGCTCATACCAATTACAAGAGAACTTGACCCCTAGCCTTTGCAGAGAATTAGGCTTCCATGGAAAAAGAAGAAAAATACATAAAAATATAGAAAATTAAGAAGAAAAAAAGGAATCCTTAAACTAGTGATTCTTCCCCCTTTTATATAGCTCAAATTCGTCATCTTTAGTTTGCGAAAGAAAACCTTGAAGAAATAGTAACTTCCCTTTGACTTCCTCAAAACAGGAAACTTCACGAGTTTCTTCTTGTACTGCCAATTGGACCTTCCAAATGATCGAATTGGACTTCAAAGTCTTCACATATATTTTAGATCTAAGTCTTCGCTTTCCCGAGACACCCAAATCACCTTATTTGGACGTTTCTACAATGAGTTATGGTCAAGACACTGAGATCTGTTCAGTAAAATTCTGGAAAGTAACTTTCCTAAACTAAAAATAGAAACCTCCTCCTTTGTGGAGCAAATCTTAATGAAACATGAACACCAATCAAGCTAGCGATTTCTAGAAGCCCTGGCTCTTCTTTCTAATTTCATTCCCTTTGAGCTTATTCCGACCCGTCTAAGCTGATCCGTCTGATCTAATCCGAACCGATCTGGGTTTGATTTCCATTGACCAGGATTGGTCTCCATAATTACCTCTGC
>JAUPMG010174636.1:0-10520 GCA_031762675.1 Pachysandra terminalis
CTTTCCTCGCACATTAAGCGCCGATTTGGTACCAATTTCTTCTGGTGAGGTTATCAATTGTGAGAATTCTGTCATGAACTGCAGTACAAACAAAAAATGCTACCTTTGAGGGGACCGGGACTCTCTAAACAGCCTTGGATGGGAGCAAAGCTTGAGGATTTGACTGCTGTAACACGGAAGCTAAAGATTGAACAGAGGAGATTCCGTTACTTTCGACTCCCCATCTTGTTTTATCAATTCCAGTTTCCCCAACTTGTGAAGAATAGAGTAGTTGGAGTAGAGCTACAAGAGACTTCACCTCCCAGTCATAAGGATTTCTTCTAAACTCGACGTCCCAAACCCTTCCTTGCCCCACCCTAGTCAAATAATTCTGAACTGATGCCTCTTTCTTCCTTGCCAACCTGTACAAAGAGGAAAACCTGATTTTTGAGAGCCTCCGCCCCTAACCATTTATCATTCCAAAATGAAATTCGATCTCCACTGCCTACCACTGACCTGATTTCTTTGGAAAAAGATGTCGAAATGCTCATTATCGATTTTCATAGACTCATCCCATGCAAACCTCTAACCATGGTTTTAAATTTCGGCGGCATGCCGCGAAGTGGGGAAATGGTGATATTTCCCCATTTCGCCGAAATTTCGGTGAAATATGGGCAAAATTTAGGCGAACTTTGGCTATGCCCCCCTTGGCGAAATGTCTAGCGAAATCGAAATTTAAAACCTTGCCTCTAACTAGATTGGTCCTCCACCTGAAAGGAGAACACCCATATTTGGAACCAATGACCTCCCTCCATAGACTCTCTTTCGGTTTCGAACCGCCATAACCATTTCCCCATTACTGCCTTGTTGGCAATTAAGATTGGCCTTATGTCGAGACCTCCTGCCTCCTTTGGTTTGCATACTTGCTCCCATCTGACCAGGTGGTATTTAAAAACCTCTTCTCCACCCCTCCGCAGGAAGTTCCTTTCTAATTTCGCTAGTATTTCCGCCACTGAAGTCGGGATAGTGAACACGGATAGAAAATAATTTGGGTGATTAGCAAGTGTGAACATGGTTCCTTTTGATAAGTATGAGTATCTAGTTTTCCAGCTTGCTAATCTCCCAAGCTGAGACAGAATTATATTTTGCCCCCAATAGCAAACCCAAATACGTAGATGGCTAGCTCCTCACTTTGCACCCCAAGAACTCAGCTAGCTCCCTGATATTAGGCACTTCACCCACACCGTAAACTACAGATTTTCTCAGATTAACACCCAAACCAGAGAGCTTCAAAGCATCTAAATGCATTCCTTAGCACCCTCAACTGTTGATGGCTGGCCTGACACATAATCAAAGTATCGTCTGCTTATTGTAGATGAGTTATGCCTTCCTCTACATTACCCACAGAAAATCCTGAGATCAGGTTATTCTCCTTGCATTTATTGATCATCTTATCCAACATCTCTGCTACCATGATAAAGAGAAAAGGCGAAAGTAGGTCCCCTTGCCGAATACCCCTAGAGCTTTTGAAAAATTCTGAAGAAGCTCCATTTATAAGTACTGAGAAAGACGGAGTTGAAATACATCTCTCGTTCCAGCTCCTTCATTTGGCCCCAATCAGTTTCCAATTGATCATATGCTTTCTCGTTGTCTATTTTGCAAATAATTCCGAGGTTTCCATTTCCCAATCTAGATGCCAGACATTCATTAGCCACCAATATGCTGTTCGTAATCTGATTTCCTTGGACAAACGCACTTTGGTTGGCAGATATAAAGTGCTGAAGACAGGTTTTAATCTGCATGCCAATATGTTGGAGATAATTTTGTAAATACCTCCGATGAGACTAATTGGCCTGAACTCTTTGATGTCCTCCACACCTTGCTTCTTTGGAATGAGAACTATGAAGTTAGAGTTGGCGCTCTTCTCGAATGTAGCTTTCGAGTGAAATTCTTCTAAAAACCCTCATGAATTCAGCTCCAACCACATCCCAGCATTGTTTAAAGAAGGCCATTGTGAAACCGTCAGGTTCCGGTGATTTGTATCCTTTAAGGTCTTTCAACACCATTTTCACTTCTTCGACTGTGAGTGGTTTTTCCAAATTGTCGCTCATCTCGGGGTCAATCATTGGAAATTCCATGCCTTCTAACAGAGGTCTAAAGGTTGCTTCTTTTTTTTTTTTTTGATAATTAACAACATTTCATTAATCATCAAAGTGAAAATAAATACATGAGCTATACAAAAGAAAAAATCACGAACTGTGATTTAAAAAAAAAAAAAGCAAAGCAAAGCAAAGATCTATATCCTACTCTAGCTCAAAGCATCTAAAAAATCCTCACTAGGTGTCACATCCAAAACCTAGAAATCTCAAAGGAGTCCCTAAATTAAGATGTAACTCTCACCCCATATCTCTATGAGAGTGGATAAGCAATATAGAAACATAAGCGGAAGATAATTCATTAATTCTAATAAATATGTAAATAAAATTACAATCTGTCCTTGTTAAATAAACCGAAATAAACTACTTCTAATACATGTATCTAACATTTAAACTGCTATCATTTATTCCCTTTATTCCCATAGCTCTCTCTTCGATAGCAAGCATCATTTTTCCTGAAAAATATGTCATAAAACATACATAAGATGAAAGCTCGGATGAGTAGACCTTCAAAGCAAAGTATTTACTCACATCATAATGCTATGAGAAATTATACATAATAGTAATGATAATGATATAATCTGGAAAATATAAATAATAGTATGTATGTGCACAGGAATCAATCAAGTATGTTCTCTCACCAAATCTCACTTTGGTTTGTATCCTAAGGATATCCATGGTCATATTTTATAATCTACAATGCTTAAGTCTATTTGAAAATTACGGCATCAAGTTCATCATACACAAGATATCTATAATAATATCAACAAGAACATGAAATGCATTGCATACTGTTTGGTATTCGAATAGTGTCTGTCCCACACCCAATCAAATCTTACTACCCAAGGATGTCTCACTAATGTGAACTCCATCTCCCAATACATGGTTGAAATAGTAGATTATTCTATGTGCGCATCGTAGTTTCTAGGGGCTTCAACCTAGATGGCACAATTTCCTAATTTATTTCCGATCATAGGGACTCATCTCAGGGCCTCACTAATGTGAAACTTCGCTTGTGAACATTAGCCGATCTACTAATAGAATTTGACTCTTATGATTCAGATCTTGGGACCCCCATGCAAGGCCTATCCCTCACCTATCATCTTACCACAAGTCTCTTGGGACCTCCATAGATGGCCTATCCTTCACCTTAGGATTACAAAACACTTAGTCCCTTAATGGACAAGTAAATGATCATAGCCATAACATGAGTCATAATAGCATCTTTTATTGGCGAAGTACAAAGTACTCTAGTAATAGGATACCAGGAAAGCCATCTCGGCAATGTAGTCAAATGCAACTCAGTGATTTAGATCCATTATTAATGCAATGCACACACAATGATGTTCACACATATATTCAGATCAGCAAGCACATGAGACACATTCTCATGATTCTAGGTTATTATATGCACATAATGATATATATAGGTAGAGCACACATATAGGTATGATGAGCACATTGTAAATAGTATAAATATGTAATAAGTCTTATCATATTAGGAGATGAGGTATTCATAAAAATAATGGTCTTAAATACTAAATAAATCACATATAATACTCAAAAATCACAATAAACACACTTATAATCATGAAGAAGGTACCAATATGCTTATACACCATACAAAGCATCTGGGCAACAATATAATATGCTAATAGAACTATTGGAAGTGTTGTAGGGCTAATCCCCCTTATATCTTAGAATTTCATACTGTGATCCAAATGTCTAATAGTTCAAAACTTAGGTATAGGTGGATGCATTCCCAGCACATGAGAACATAGCCAACACACTAGGTTTATCATATTACAGGTGTCCAAAGTCTCAAAACTGAAAATAGGTCAATATTGGAGATCGGCATGGTCAGGGTATACCCTGAAATACAAAGGTTTACCAAATTTCGTAAAATTCTACAGGGAGGTTAGGGTAGGTCTAATTTGATCAACTCCATAAAAATATGATGGTGTAAGGCAGGGTCACGGTATACCAATCTGGGTCGGCATACTGGATAGTGAGCAGTCTGTGTGCTCTGGGCTGGCTCGGCAAGGTCTTGGCAGGGTTTCGGCATGGTCTTAGCAGGGTTTCGGTATACTACCTGAGAGCAACTTTTCAGGGTTTTTCAGCTTTGACGTCTGTTCAGTGTTTTGGCCACAACTTTTTAAATACTAATCGGGATCACCTCAAATTTGATGCAATCTGTTCCAAACAAAGAGGGGAATCATAAAAACTACAAAATAAATTATATAAAATATTATCATTGGTTCTTTAATCGATAGCTCTGATCATGATAAATCTCCAGTTTTAGCTCTTCTTTTCGTTCTCTTAACGGATGGTGATGGTTACTCTATCTTTATTAGATCTTTATTTATGGGTTTTACTTATAAGAACATGAGTAAGGGATTTTTTTTTTATCATTAACAACAATTTCATTAATCATTAAAGATAATACAAAAACAGAGACTCACAGATTGTGAGTCAGAAATCAAAACTGTAAAATAAAGTACAAATGGGTAAAAATAATAAAAGAAAAGGAAATTGTACAGGACTTAGTCCAAAGTCATCTTGATCTCTTCGCCTCTAGGCATACAGCCTCAAAGATCTCTCTCTCCACACCTCTTCTAGCCCAAATATCTGCGTTAGCGTTAGTAGATCTAAGCACATGGCTAAAGGATACGCACAGACCAGTAGAGAGATACCGAACTAATCTAATCCAGTGGGCATATCTCCAAGGGTAGCTAATCTCATCTTTTATCCACGAAATAACCAACTGCGAATCACCTTCAATAAGTAAAGGCTCCAACTTCAACTTTCTAGCTTCAGTCGAAGCAATAATCAGAGCTTGTAATTCCGCAGTAATAGAGTCTGCAATACCAATCGGGCCAGAGAATACATGCAGAATGACACCCTCCGAATTCCCGAAAATCCCTCCAATCCCCGATCTACCTGGATTACCCAATGAGGATCCATCGAAATTAACCTTAAATTGACCCCTAGGCGGTTCCTTCCAAATCATAAACTTCGATGGGGTTATTGTCGGAGAATCAAGCAACTCATACCAGTTTCTAGCAATACAGTCCATAGATGTTCCCCTAAAATCCTGTCTCACCGACATCCAACTGGCCACCAAACCCATAATGGAATCAAAGAGCCCAGAAGATGAATGTTGAATCCCCTAAAATATCCGTCTTTTTCGCTCGCACCAAATAGCCCATAAAACTGAGAAGAAGAAAGCCTCATACAACATTTTGCCTCTTGAACCCAAACCCTAAAAACGCCAATGATCAAACATTTCCACAATACGATCTGGAACGACCCAGTCAATCCCCATCAAGTGCAAGAATTGCATCCAGATCCCTCTTGCCACTGAACAATAAAGAAAAAGATGGTCTATTGTCTCCCCTTTTCCTGCACATAACACAAATATGTGGAGAGATAGCCATATTGCCTCTTCTCTTTTGGATCATATCACAAGTATTAATACGATAAAGCAAAGTAGTCCAGACAAACAATCTCACTCTAGGGCTTTTGCCTTCCCTAACTTTGAAACACAAAAAGGAGGAGGATTCGAATTCTCCTCCCGACCGAGGGAGTAAAAGAAAGATTTAGTGGAAAAGACACCACTAGACTTCAAAGGCCAAACCCGATAATCCTGACACTCTATATCAATGAAACATAATTTAAGGATATCAAAGAGGTTTGACAACTCCTCTAACTCCGCATTTCTGAGATCTCTTCTAAAAGAGAGATTCCAAACTAGATCTGTGGGAGGCCATGAAAGGATATCAGAAACCACAACATCCCTATGCTGTGCCACCATAAATAATCTGTGAAATCTATTTTTGAAAATTGGCTCACCCCACCAAAGATCATACCAGAACCGAATTAAAGAACCTGTACCCAACCCAAAACGAATGATCGAATAAAAAGAAGAGGCTAAAGTAGAAATGGCTTTCCAAGGGCTATGCATATAAATTCTAGCAGTTCGATTAATATCCTAAATATTCAATCCTATCCCACACTTACTTACAATAATCTTGTACCAAAGAGCTTCCATGTCATTGCCAAAACGCCACAGCCATTTGCCAAGCAAAGCAGAGTTCCGACGTTGAACGTTGCCCAGATTGAGACCACCTGCTTCTTTACTTTTGCAGACCATATCCCATCTGACCAGATGATCCTCCTTAACATTCCCTCCCTCCCACAGAAAATTCCTGTGCGCCTTCTCCAACACCTTAACCACTCTAATCGGTGTTCTAAACAGGGACAATTAATAGATGGGAAGACTGGCCAGAATTAATCAAGGTAACTCTACCTCCTAAAGATAAATAATTCCTCTTCCATGTGGCCAATCTCTTCTCAACCCTTTCTATAACAGGAGACCAAAAGGAGAATGATCTGGCACTATCCCCTAAATGGAGGACAAGATATCTAATAGGAAGCTGAGTGACACGATAACCCAAGTAATTAGCAAACTGATGGATCCGATCTTGCTCCAGATGAAAACCAGAGATGGTCGATTTATCCACATTAACCTTAAGACCTGAAACCATCTCAAAGCATCTTAAAATGGCCTTAATCCAGTAAGCCTGCTCCTTCACCGCCTCAAAGAAAAGGATAGTATCATTCGCATATTACAGATGAGAGACAGACACCCTATTCCTACCAACCAAAAAACCACTAATGAGACCCATATTTTCCGCCCGAGCCAGGAATCTACTTAAAACATCCCTTCATGTTATAACACTAGGCTAGAGGTAAATACACAAGACAATGAAGGAAACTCACAAGAATTGCAGAATTTGATGTTGGTTCTTCTTTCTTGATCTTCTAGGCTTCTAGGGTTTTGAGGTGTTAGATCTCCTCTCCCAAAGGTTTCCCACGAAATTCCCTTGATTCTAATCCTCCAATTCCCTTAAGTAACTTGTTTTTATAATGATTTAAGAGTTATAGTTGTATCAGAACTGTTAACTAGTATTTATCAGTTATCTAGACTCGTATTTCTTGGCCTTGGTATCTCTGATCATGCTCCAGCCCTTGTTACCTTGTTCGTTGATGGGGTTAAAACTAGAGTTCCTTTCAAGTTTTTAAACTTTTGGACTAAGGAACCAGGGTTCCTGGATATTATCAAAGAGGAATGGACTGAAGAGGTGAATGGTACTGCCATGTTCAGTCTTTCTACCAAGCTGAAGAGAGTTAAAATCCGATTAAAAGCTGGAGTAAAACTCTGTTTTCTGACTTGGATAAGCAAGTAGATGAGGCCCAGAAGGAACTTGTTGCTCTTCAAAGTTTAAATATGAATGTGAACAGTACTGTTACTGGGGAAACGGATGCTGCTGTGAAGTTCAAACCACCGAGTGATAAGCTTGAATTTAGAACTAGACAGCAAGCCAGAGTTAAGTGGCTTAATCTTGGGGACAGCAATACTTAATTTTTCCACAAAACCCTTATTGGTAACAGGGCTAGGAACAAAATTGTTTCCTTGTCTGGTGATCATGGGGAAACAATTACTGACATGAAGATGAATGAAGGAAAATTTATTGATTACTTCACTAAACTTCTTGGTTCTGAGATTAAGAACCCTTATCGAGTGTGGGATTGTGATATGGCACTGGTGTGAACTTTGAACAAGCTGAAGATCTGGCTAGTATTGTTTCTGTTGAGGAGATCAAAAGTGCTCTCTTCAACATCCATGATGACAAAGCTCCAGGCCCCGATGGGTTTAGTGCTTGCTTCTTCAAGTCGGCTTGGGATATTGTGGGAGAAGACTTTGTGATGGCTGTCAAGGAATTCTTCAGTAAAGGCAAAATGTTGAAACAGACTAACCATGCCCTCATCTCCCTGATTCCTAAAAAGGAGGTGACTACTAGAGTGGAGGAGTTTAGACTCATTTCTTGCTGTAATGTCACTTATAAATGTGTTGCCAAGGTGATTGCCAATAGACTGAAGAAGGTCATTAACTCACTTATTTGTGACTACCAATCTGCCTTTATCCCAAGTAGGAAGATTAGTGATAATATCCTTCTGGTGCATGAGTTATTGCATGACTATCACCTAAGGAAGGGGGAGCCTAGGTGTGTGATCAAGATTGATTTCTTTAAAGCCTATGATTCGGTTAGATGGGACCTTATCTTGGATGTATTGAGAAGATGGAACTTTCCTAGTGTTTTTGTTGAGTGGGTTAATCAGTGCATCTCTACGACATCCTACTCTCTAAACATCAATGGTAGCTCTGTGGATTTTTTCCCGAGCAGGAAAGGGCTTAGGTATGGTGACCCCCTTTCCCCCTACCTGTTTGTTTTGGTCATGGAGGTCCTTGCTAGATATATTATCAATAACTCTATTGCTTCTAGATTCCACTACCACCCTATGAGTGAGACTCAAAATTAGCATGATCAGTTTTGCCGACTACTTGTTCATCTTCTCCACTGCTGATTCTGATTCCATTGAGTTTGTTAAGGAGAGTTTAGATTGGTTCTGCCTTGTTTCTGGCCTTCAAGCCAATTCTAACAAAAGTGAGATGTTGTTTGCGGCTACCCCTCATGAGATTGGTGATAACCTACTGAACAGGTTGGGTTTTAAGAATGGTCAGCTTCCTATGAAGTACTTGGGGGTGCCTCTCATCACTAAGAAACTACACGTGAAGGACTGTCAAACTTTAATTGACAGGTGGAAGGAAAACTCAAGAGCTGGAAGGGCAGAGTTCTTTCTTATGCTGGCCGACTTGAACTTGTTAAATATGTTCTTTTCTGCATACAAACTTATTGGTTATGTATCTTCATTATTCCTAAGAAGGCTATCAGGATTATTGACAGACTCTGTGGCAAGTTTATCTGGGCAGGGTCTGACTTGGGCAAGAAAATCCAACCTACTGCTTGGAGCAAGATGTGCAAGCCCAAGGATGAAGGGGGTCTGGGCATTTTTAACCTCTTCGAATTGGATAGAGTGGCCATTATGAGATATCTGTGGCTGATCCTTAGCAAAGCAAAGTCATGTTGGGTGGCTTGGGTTTGGTTCTAACTTATCTAGGATAGAAACTTCTGGGCCTTAAGAATCCCTACCTGTTGCTCCTGGAGTTGGAGAAAGATCTTGGCTAGTAGGGGGGTTGCAAGGAACATGATGGATTATCAGTTTGTGAATGGCAGGGACACTTGGCTATGGTGGTATAGGTGGCACTCATTGGGGCCCCTTAACCAAGTGTTAACTTTCATACAGATTCATAGGAAAGGTTGGCATTGCAATGATAAGGTGGAGAAACTTATTGTGAATGCCATGTGGACCACCCAAGTTGCTACTAATGGTGTGTTAGATCCTGTGTGGACCTTGTTACAACAGATTCCCATTAGAAACTACTACCCCAATGGCAAGGTCATTTGGATGCCTACTCGCACTGGGGAGTTGAAAATCAAGGATTCTTGGTTTGCCACTAGATCTAGGAGCCCCAGAGTTAGTTGGGGGTACTCTTATTTGGTTCAAATGCCACATTCCTCGGCATTCTTTCATTACTTTGATGGCTATCCAAAAACACCTATTAACTAAGGACAGACTCTTGAGGTTTGGGGTTAATGTGAATACTAGTTGTGTTATGTGTAGGAGGGATGTTGAGTCTCATGAGCATCTCTTCTTTGGTTTTGATTTGTCAACCAAAGTATGGAACATGGTTCTCAACAAATGCATGGTTAATAGGGGCATTTTGCCTTGGGAGGAGATTAGTAAGTGTTGCCAGCAATTTGCTGGGAAAGATATCATTCACAGGATCAGAAAATGTTGTTTTGGTACCAATGTTTACCATCTTTGGAGGGAGAGGAATATGAGGGTCTCAGAATAAGTTCCTAGCATGGCACGGTATTGTGAACAAACTCTGCTCTGATATTAGAGCCAAATTGGTTGGGAACTTATGTGAGGTGGCTGATTGCAGTGACAAAAGGCTAATTTGTGAAGGTTGGGGCATCAATACCACATTCAAGAACATTATTTAAGTGATGTGCAGCTGGCATGGGCCTTCTTATGGGTGGCACATGCTTAACTGTGATGGTGCTCTTGATAAGCATAGAGCAGGCTCTGATGGTGTGATTAAAAGAGCTTACTGGACTTCAAGAAGAACCTCAGGACACCCCTTCTGAGTTCCACCCGGGAGCATCCTCATCGTCTGCACCTCCCACAGAACCAAGAACCATGGAGGCCAGATTGACTGCCTTGGAAGAGGAAAGACAACAGAACAGGCAGGAAGTGTCCAAACTCCGAGCAACTGTGGAGAAAGCACTTTGTTCTTCCAGAACATGTTCAGTGGCTGCAAAGACACTGATGCAGTTTCGGTTCCACCATCTTCATCATCACGATCCCGCAGGGGACATTCTCTTTAGGTTATTGTATGTCTTAGTTAGTAGTTTA
>JAUPMG010174666.1:0-10518 GCA_031762675.1 Pachysandra terminalis
AACTAGTCTTTATTTTACCTTATTTATTTAGCACGAATTTTAGATATTAATTAGGCTAACTAGGCCTTAGTTAATTCGTTTGGGCTTTAGTCAAATGGGCCTTGCTTAAGTCCAACTTAAATTAAACATTAGTGTTAAGCCTTGTTTGGCTGTACAATTTAATCCATTAATCTTGTTCTTAGTTAGGTTTGAAATTATTAGCCAATAATCCTACTTCCTTAACTGTAGTTTATAACATTAATCAACATTTGTTTAATGGTAACCATAGTTTAGTTTCTAGGTGTAGTGGTTTAATTTACCATTTTACCCCTCATGTAACGTTCTTTTCAATCTGAAGTTTTCTGGTCTTTACAATAAGGATGGATGACAGGATTGACTCTTACTGGGCATTCCAAGCTCATGCAACTTATTCATGTTGCAGGTTGAGATGTGACATGGAATGACTTTGACTAGATGCTGCTCTCCCTTTTATTTCATATTTTAGAAAGAGTATTATAAAGTGTTTGTTGGACCATGTTGGGTGGAAATTTAGACTTGATGGATTTATTGCATTACTTCATCATGGTTTGTAGGATCTTCTGAAGCCATGGGTTTTAATTTAATTTATATTTTTGCTTCCGCACTCTGATTCTCTTTAATAAAGGTTAATATTACTTTTATTATTAGTGTTTTGTTTGGTGAACCGTGTTCCACGATTAGGAACCCGAAGGTCTCACCTTGTGATCTGTGTCAACCCACATTGGAATTCGTGTTACGGGATCCAAGGTGGGACATACACTTCCCAGCAAACCACTTAATCTGCTCTTGCCAGCTCATGCCTTGGCCAACCAGGTTACACTTACTCAAAACCTCAATCCACAATTTCCAAGAGTAAGGGCACTCAAAGAGGAGGTGATCGTGAGAATCCCTCACTTATCTGCACAACACACAATTGAGAGCACCTTGGATGCCAAAAGCTAGAAGTCGTGTAAGCAGTCTCATGTTAATAGCAAGCCACCTAATGAAAGAGTGTTTTGGAATCTGCCTCTTGAACCAGATAATGTACCCCACCCAACCTTAATAGAGCCCTGACACAAAGCTTCACAGGTATCCCTGATATGGAAAACACCCTTACTATCAGGCTATTCAAATGACCTTGTCCTCATGCCTACCAGAAAACAAAGTAACCTGCCAAGTTTTCCCCAAACTTCCCTCAGAATAAGAGACTCACTCACAGAAGGGTTCTAGCAGCCATCAGCAATAATAGAATTCAACTTGTCAAATCTGCACAAAATTTCCTAGGATAGGCTTCTGTAAGACACCATTTAGTGTAGGGGTTAAGGGGAGGCCACCCATCCCACCATAAGAAGGTTTGCAACCATTTTCCATCAGATGCCCAACCAAACTTCTTGCAAGTTTCCTGAGATTGAGGACTTTCCTCCAAATCCAAGAGTAACTAAGAGGACAACACATTACCCAAAAGTTGATCTCCTTTATGAGGTTACATCTGACCCATTTGGCCCAGATGCCTTGTTTCTTAGTGATAATGAGCCAAATAAAGCTCATGGCAGAAGCTTGGCTCCACTTTGTGATGCTACTTTATATCTACTGACAGAGTTGGTTGGGCATGTTGTAGGATTTCTTGTGTGTTGAACTAGTAGGGATTCCTTGTATGTTTTATTTTTCTATGTTCTAATTCTGGTGTGGGCTATGTGCTCATATGTTTTGTCGAGGTTGAGATGGTAGATAGGTCTTAATTTGGTTGGGTAGTCTCATATGTAACTGTATGCTCCACTTTTTGCCTTGTTGATCGTACATGTATATTCTTCTTAATTAATATAAATTATCCATTTACCTTAAACATTATGAAGTGTACAAATAAACTATTGTGCAGGTTGTGCACGCTCATTTATCGAATATTATGAAGTATACCAAGAAAATCCAAACAGAATACAAGTCCTTGAAAACTTACATTGGAGGTAGGGGTACTTCTAAGCATTCGACCCATGAAGAAATCCATGGGTCACCGAGAAATGCACAAACCTTGGATCCACTAGTAAATCAAGGTACACTATGTTTCCTATGATTTTGATATTCAAGATCTTTGTCCTCCTTAAAATAATTTGTTAATGTAGCCAGTTTGCCTCCCTCCATCCCTAAAGGAGATGCATCTTGTGATGTCAGACCATCAAAGGAATGCAATACCCTTATGGGTGATGACACTCTGGAATTCGTTCCTTCTTCCATTGTGGTCGTTCATGCAGAGAGTAGCGTTGTACCAGCGGCTAGAGGTAAACGCATCAAAGATCGTGCCCAAAAGATACGGACACCCTTCTTCGTAGCACGACAATTCGACGTATTGAAAAAGAAGAAGGGTAAGTAGTTTGGTATCTTAAAAAGAATGGCGATAAATGGAAAGACTAGTGTTTTTATACTAATATATTAACTGTAAATTAGACTTGAATACTACTTTAGTCCTGAATATACTGCAACCATTTATTTACTTTCATGTACTTACAACTTCTCCAACAAAATGTTTGTTAGTCTAGTGTCAATGCATCTAATGCGGGAAGAGATAATTGCTTGTTGAGTGGTTTCATGATCAATAATGTGATATGGTTTACTTTAATGAGTAATAAGTATTGTTTGTTAGTGTGATTTGACATTTATGTTATCCTGGAAAACTACATGCACGTTGTGAATGCAACAACGCAGTACTTCATAGATATGCAAAGAGCGAGTGGAGGGCCAATCACTAAACACTACTTCCCTAATTATGTCAGCGTAAGTGATTTTTTCTTTATATTTTTCATAAATTTATATATTACAGAATACGACCAAATTTTATGTCTTGCTTTTGGACATTTATAGGATATCTTTTTGAAAGGAAAGAGTTGGAGCAGTGGAGCTCAAGTGTTATTATGATCAAAATATAATGGGTTATAATTTAGTTAGTTGTCATCTAGTACCTAATTGTTTCACTACTTTATGTGGGTTACATTTTCTTTTTTTTGTTAAGTACATAACTTTATTAGCAAATCATTACGAATTACATTCTAGTTTGTCGATAATAAATGTATGTTGTATATATTTTTGTACATAGATCTTTTCACATGTTTGTTTTAGAAACCATTGGTTTCTTCTTGTTCTTAATTTGGAAGCACACAGGGTAGAGATTCTTGACTCCCTTGAACCATGAAGGACACCAAGTCCAACTAGAGCCATCCAATCATTGGTTTACCTAGATTTTTTATTACTCTTTGTCTATTTATTTATGTGTTTTATGTCATGACTTGTAATCTTCATTCTCTTCAAACAATCATGATGTAGGTCGATTTTTTTTATTGGATCTTACATGTGGACCTTGGGAAATCGCTTGGCATTTTTCGATGGGAAGTGTCCCATGTTAATGCCCCACATCAACAAAACCCGTATGTATCAATATTTTTCTAGTATTTGCACATTTGAGATATGTATTAATAGTTTTAAAATGTTGATATAGGATTGGTTGCGGTGTCTTCATGATTAAATTTATGGAGTACTAGGATGGAGATCGTTTGACCAAGCAATTTTCAAAGGATAGTATCATATCTTTTAAATCTTTAATGTTGTTCATACTAGAAAATAAATATAATAACCCAAACTAATTCATAGGGATTAATGTGTAATTAACTAGAAATATAGGGAGTAATTAAAATTTTAAGTAAATTAGCTCATTAGTTTGACTTTGACTTGTTGTGATTGGTGGGTTGTACGGTAGGAAACTAAGTACATCACACACAATCATAACTCTCATAAGTTATAATGATGGGCTACGATTTCATAGGAACTTCTAATCTAATCTAACGGCTGGAAATTAATAGAAAAAATACTACTTCTAATTAAGTTGGGATTTAGGAACTAAAACAAGGATTAGTGATTAGTTTACCTCTAACTGGGAATCTTAATCTAAAGGATAGAATTAAAACTAGTTCTAATCTAATATGTATTCAAGTTAGATAGGAATTGATAATAGTTAAACTAAGACTAGGACACTTAATTCAATGGTTGAGATTAGATCGGGATTTAACTAATCTAATCTAAAGGTAATTAAGACTAATCCAAAATAGATAAGGACTCCTAGGCTATTGGAAACTAAAAACAGAAACTATATAAACACTATGGTTGGACGTATGGACCATAATTCAAAGAGAAGAAAGAGAGAAGAAGAGGTGCAATAACTCAATCAACTTGAGAAGCTTAGAGTTGTAGAAGTTCAAGCTTAAAGAGGAAGAAGGTGATCCACTCAACAATTCAAGTTAAGTACTCAAATAAAACCTTATTTTCGATATGAATTTGGTATATATGTCATATTCCCTGAGTATGACATAACATATATAATAAAATTCTCTTTCTTTTACTCCTTAATGAAAATATGATAAAAAAGTATAAAATTCTAGGTTTGAGTACCATGCCTTGAACAAGGTAAGCTAGCATGTTATTTAAAATTATAGGTTTGGTTTGGACTTCAAATCCATCAAGTGTGTTTTGATAAAATATTGCCTAAAAAGAATTTAAATTAAATTTATTGTGATTTTCTGGGCTTGTCCTAAGAGTCTGGAGATAGTGGCATGCCACTGGGATGTTGACCAGCTTTTTGGGTTGACTCGGCAAACCAGTGGCATACCACTGAGTGTGCCGACGTCCACAGTCCCATTTTTCTTGTCACTGCCTAGGTTGCCGATTGAGGGGAGGCATGCCAAAAGGATGCTGGCCCTCTGAGTTTTGAATTTGTGCCCACCACTTAGGCTGCCGATTGGCTAACGACATGCCGATGACACCAGCAGCAACCTAGCGGCAGGGTCAGCTACATACCGAAATTTACCAAGTTTGTTTGTTTGATTTGAGATTTTACCATCATGTTTCTAAGACCTAATTGCGACTGTATATGGTGTTAGAATTGAATTTTGATGCATATTTTGTATAATTGACCTATTGAGGAGACTTGTTTATGTTTGCCCAACATGTGAAATTTTGATTCGGATTGTTATCATTGTAAAGCATATTATGATCATGTTTTATAGCTTATATTACCCTTGTTCATGATCACCAAATTTAATTCTTGCTTGCGAGGAAAAATCTACTTACTGGTGAGGGAGATTGTGGGGGTTTGACTGGACATATCCTTTTGGGCAGGCCCAATAGAGGCTGGCAGGCTACAGGAATGCTGGCAGGCTGGCCTGGCATGCAAGGCTTTCCACATCGGTAGTGGACGAGTTCAAGATTCATATTGCCAAGGGTTTGATCGGTAAAGAACATGCATATTGCATTCATATGATTGTGCTTGAATCACAGTGATGATTATAGATATCTTGTTGCATTAGCATGCATTGCATTCATTAAGAATTGAACCAATAAATCATTTTGCATTGCACATCACTTGCATAGATTTTACAGCATACTAACATTCTGTTTTTGTCTACGGGAATACCAATGACGAGTGGCATTGCCTCTATTTCAATTTTAAATATTGTTTTAATTTGCTTACTTACAAGTTAAGTGTAGCTTACACTTTCATGCAACCATATTTTAGGATCTATAGATGAGGGACATGTCACATCCCAAACCTAAAGAAATCTGTGGGCTACCCAAAAGGTTGGAAGATGCAACATTCACCTCAACACAATGGGAGTGGATAAGCAATATAGAACATAAGCGAAAGTAATAATATAATAATTCTAATAAATATTAATAAAAGTTACAATCTGTTTCAATAATGAACTAAAATGAATCTACAATATAACATGTAATAATCTAACATATATCTTCTATTCAAGTAATTCCCATATAGTGGCTCTCTTCGGTAGAATTTATCCAATACCTAAAAATATTAATAACAATGACCTAAGCTGAAACCTCGGGTGAGTAAGCCCTTCAAATTAGGGTACTTACAAAAAAACACATGTTATGAGAAAATAATAATATGATATTAAAACTGTAGAAATAATGAGTAATATCTCATAGATATGAGCAATACAGACCACCCCCCCCCCCACACACACACACACCACATAATGCAGTTCTCTCCCATCTCACTTGATATTTGGGTAAGTCCACACAACTTCTTCTCCTATACTAGTATGCCTAACTCAATACGATAAAATCATACATAAGACTATGACACAATAATCAAGCACAAGAATATGATATGCAATGCATGTTGTTTGGCATTCGAATAGTGCATGTCCCACACCAGATCAAACCCTGGCTATCCAAGATGAAAACCATCCCCTAAATACATGGCCAAAATAAGGGGATTATTCTACATGCGCATCAAAATTTCTAAGGATTCATTCGACCTAATGGGCACAATCCCTATACCTTACTTTCGATCACGAGGACATATCGTAGAACATCACCCAGAACTTTCCTTGTGAACCACACATTATCCGATCTACTAAGAAAATTCACTCATATGATTCGGCTATTGGGAAGTGCACTCCCTCACCTATCATCTCACCATAAGTCTCTTGGGATCCCTGATGTGTCAATAATATTAACCACTCGCAATAGAATGAATCCTTGTAGGATAGGGCTATTTTGAGGGTGTCGATCCTCAAGGACTGAATGGGTTTAGTTTTATAATTTATCCGATTAAAATTTAAGTAAATTATTTAGACAACGAAAAGGAATTTTATTATCTATTTCTAAGAATCAAAGTAAACTAAATTAAACTAAAGTAAGGTGGATTAAATCAATAAGAGAAGAAGCAAAGTATTGATGATCCCTCTAACCCATTTGATTATGGTAATCTCATGAATTCCTAGGCATTAATTCACTGTCTCAAAACAGATTTGTGTGGCTACAAGCACACACAATATCCCAAAAAGGTATCATGCTAAGAATAAGCATAGCCTATCTTTCGATTTCTCTAGGCATAAGCTATCAAATTCTTAGGCATGATTTACACTATCATATAGGATAAGTATAACCCATTTTGGTTGGCACGGATTGTCTACCTATACTAACTAATCTACTTTGTAGTACAACCCGTCTTCAATAGGCATGGCCTATCAAATCCTATCATACTCATAATGTCATTAGGCACTATTGCATAATTAGCATTCCTTTAATCATAGAAAATAGGAACACCTTGGGTTCAATCCTAACAAACCTAATGGCCAATTATTCTATTAGGCTTGAGTATTAAACATTAATTTATGATTTCTATAAATCCTCTTAATCATGCAATCATCAAACAGTGAATTAAAAAGCCTAAAAGCCATGAAATTAAACCATAATTAAAAAGGTAGAGTTTACATCAATACTCCACAAAGAAGTTTAGTTGTTAATGGTTGATTGATCTTCAACAGGGATGTAGAAGGTCATCTCCCTGATCTGCATACGCTCCAGCAAACAAGAAAAATGAAGAACACAGCTAGAACGCGAAGAACACATGAAGAATGCGAAGAACACGAATTCTAATCCGATTCAAACTCTAAATTGATTCATCATGATCTCTACAACCCACACATAGTCTTGTATTACATGTTTTCCTATATAAAAGTTATCTAAAACAATTCGGATGACACTCACAATTGGACTCAAACTCCAGACTACACACGAAAGTGCTGCTATAACTTGTGCGCTCGATCGCACTGACCATGCGATCGATCCCATATATGCGCTCGATCGCAGTACGATCGATCCTAGTGCGATAGATTGACTGTATAATTCTGGGCTTTCTTTTGGGATGAATTTGACTCGATCCTTGGGGCTTCACTTGGGCTTCCACCGTGGGTTTCCTCCATGGGCTTTAAGGTGTAATTGGGCTTTGATCAGCTCCTCTTACGCGCCTTGAAGCTTAATCCACTTGAAGACTTAATTGACTTGAATTAGACCATATCTCCCTCATCCTTATCAGACCTGTAGAACAACAAACATGCATTAATTCATTCACATTAACATCTCTCTAAGACTAGTAAGCATCAGTAATAAGCTCAAGAGTGCAAGTGTTACACACTTATCAACCCCCATACAAGGCGTATCCCTCACCTTAGGTCCATTATGGACAGAATATCATGGGAATATGTCTCATGTATTTGTTTGATGAATATGATGTGTGTGAGCATGATATACTATGTTGTATGAATTGTATTTAGTAATTAGGTCTTAATCTATATGTAGGCATTGTGACTTTGATTAAGTCCAATGAGTTCGAATTGACACTTGGATTCCCATGATTCTAAACTATAATAATGCACATAAGGCTATATATATGTATAAATGACACACTTTTATAGGATGAATGAATTAGAGATACATACGGTGGAGTTTATCTTATTTAAGAATTAAAGTATGCACACACACACAATTAAACACACATACAATAAAATTAAAACACACCCAGACATCATATTATGATATAGACATTCTTATATTATGCCTATTAAAGTTAGTGACAAGTTTAGCATATTAATAACTTTTAGGTTTAATTATTTACCCTATGGTCAAGGTTTTAAAAGGTTTAATTAAGGGGTATAGGCAGATCAGAACATGTAATACAATGCTAACTACATTGAAAACTGTACAAAAATACCTAAATTTATATTGTCCAGTTGTCCAAGTGTTTAAGGTGTCAAAAAATGTCAAAAATGGTTTTGTCGGTAGGCTAGCGGTAGGCCGCAGGCAAGCTAACCCGAGAGTAGTTTCAGGGTTTTCAGCTTTGACATATGTTCGGTATTCTGACCATAACTCTTTATATACTTATCGAAATCACCTAACATTTTAAACGCTGTGTTCCTAATGAAAATTAGAATCATAAATAAATATAAAATAAATTATATAAAAATAGTTTCATTGCGTATTCTATCGATACTTCAGAGCATTGTAAATCTCTAGGTTTAGGTCTTCTTTTCGGTCTTTTAACGGATAGTGATGATTTCTCTATATTTGTTGAATCTTTATTGCTGAGTTCTATATATATTAACATAAGGAAGTGTTAGCAATCAATAACAAGAATTCCTTTATTTTATAATGCATGCTTAGGCTTAGATACACAAGAAGTTGAAAGGAAAACTCACTTGAACTGCAAAATTTTGGTGTTAGTTCTTCTTCTTTCTTGATCTTATAGGCTTCTTGGGTTTAGAGGTGTTAGATCTCTTTTAATAAAGTCTTCTCACGTTTGACTATATTTTCCTAGGTTTAGATTGACCTAAAAGGCGTCTCTTTATAGTACTAGGTGTTTGAAACAGTCTATAGACCTAGTACAACTAGTATGCTTCTATTTTATTAAGGACTCCTAATTCAACTCTAACTTAAGTTTTCTAGAACATATTAATTTAAAACAAAGTTTTAATATTTTTAAGGTTTAATTTATTGGTTTGGGCCTTAAGGAACAACTTAAGCCCATTAAGCTAACTAATTGATTTAAATAAAGCTCATACTTAATCACATAAATCCAATTCAATTAAATTAAGCCCAATTCCTTTAAATTAAGCCCAAGACTAATTAATTAAGCCCAATACTTAATGAATTAAGCCTTCAACAATAGATTATGCTTTGATGTGTGATCATACTAGGTCTTCATACAATAACTTAAATTAAATTTCATGTGTAGTAAGCATGAAAGTATTTAAGGATATCATTTATATTAGAGTCCTATTAAATTATTATTATACCCTTAGTAATAAAATAATTTTTGATTTATGATTTTTCAGGTTCTTAAAATCTATCCTGCTTAAATGAATTTCGTCCTCGAAATTAAAATACATAGGTGTAATTAATTAATTTCTCAAACATATAAATTGTATTATTTTTAAACTAAAAAATTAAAATAAAAGAACTTTTATTCAATAATAATTTCTAAATATTTATCACCTTTATTATTTATACTTTTTTAATAAATTCATTTAATTTTTTTATAAAAATAAGGCAACCAAATACAATCATACCTACTATAAGGATCTAAAAGCGTTTGAAAACCTCCAAAATATCATTAAAATAATATTTAGAAATATATTGAAATTCCTTTATTATTACCAAATTACTAAATAAGTTAGAAGAGATAAAATAATAATATTAATTTCAATTAAATTAGTGAAATATAAAGTTTAAATAAAATCTAAATATCTTTACTAATGAATGAATTGATTGATACTATGATTCCAATATTTCATTATTAATTTATTTTATTTACAGTTAATTTTAAAATTAAAAATAACTGAATTTTTTTGTTTATAAATAAACTTTTATTCATATGTTATTAAATTTTAAATTATATTATATATTATATATTCTGAACTATCACATGCAGAGAAAGAAAATTGTACATACCATAGCACACAAAATTCACACTAAAATTTACATTCATTCATTCCAATCACATTCATTTAATTGATTAGGTGTGCACTTAGTCTTCACCTAGTTTTGGACCAGTCCTGGTCAAAACCTAAAATAAGTTCACCAGACCTTGATCCAATTAATTAATTGGTTTATATATTATAATAATCATGCAATATATATATATATATATATATATATATATATATATATATATAT